>OZ026613.1:24582321-24769821 GCA_964020975.1 Hermodice carunculata
ACTTGGCCTTGTATTTTAACGAAAGCAAAATAATGCAAGTCTCATTGGTCTCTGTATCCTAGTCAACACTTGTAGCGTTCTGTTGTAACCCTGCGTACCTGGCACTGAGTACCCACTTGGCACAGATACTGTTGTTTGATGAGGAAGGATACTTCCACGATAAAAACTTCTCTCGACAGAAAGTCAAACACATCAAACTAATGCATTGCCAAACGTTACAGAGGATTTACAAACACGGAAAAAGACAAGCTGTACCATTTCAGCTGGTGTCACCAGAATACCAAGCCACCAGGGAGGGTCAGCCACAAATAATATAGACTTTCTTGACAACTGGCAACATCACATGGACCCCCAAGGAATGCCAATTAGTGTGCAAATATGGACTCCAATTTCAGTAATTAAAAGTGGACACAAAAAAAGACAAAAAATATTTGTGGAGACTTTCAGTTTCAATTTTTCTGTTGCTGTAGCTGCAATCAAAGCCAGAGAAGCCAATTCATTCAGAACATTTAAACGAGCGAGACAGCGAGAGACAGTTTTTTTGGGGCCTTTTGTTGTCAAATGTTGACTCTTGGGGGCCACTCAAGAACTGCACGAACTAGCATAATTCTACCCAAGCACATGTAGCAGATCCATACAATTTACTTGTGCATGGCCATCGAGTACATCACGACTGTAACTATTAATTCCATGATGCCACCGTATTTGCTTTTCCATATGATAGGAGATGAGCTTCACTGTTCATCATGCCTGGCTAATGACACAATACAGTGATAGTGACACAGTGGTTCACATCACAATAAATCATTAGTGAATTTGAAAGTTTCACAATGAGGGTGGAAGTGTATGATCTATCATGCATAGTGTGGGACCAGGGAACCTCTAGGGAGCTCCCTCAGTTTTACTAGTATCACTCACATGCATGCTCTGCTGTAGACAATGGCTGAGAAGAAAGGGCTTTCAGAAGAGTTTGCATCTTCATCATTATTTACCAAATATACTCAACATCACCAGAACAAAACATCAAAGACCAATATTAATCTAATAATCAGAATATAATCCTTTATTATCTGTGTGTCTGCATGCATACTGCAGCCTTGTCAGGCAATGATAAGAGATACAGTCATACAAAGACAAGGATGGGCAGTGACTTATGCAGGCTGCCATGGCAACTCCCCATGCAGGTGCTGAAACCTGTCAAGCCATGAGATTGTCCTATCACAGGGTGTTGTTATCTAGCACTTCAGAGCTGTGTTCCTTACTGTACAACAGTCAGTCCTGATCCCCCTTCTGTGCAAGAAGAGTCCTGACCCCCTAACTATAGCCCTCACCCCTTTCTGCATATAAGCCTTGAATGGTCCTCACCCCCTTGCTGCACAAGCACAATCCTCACCTCACCCCCCCTCCCACCCCCCACCCCCTTGCTGTGCAAGTAGAGTCCTAATATCCTCATAAATTGTGCAGGGTGCACCAACTCTTTTCTCTGGTCCTCTGGGCAAGCTATATTGACATTTTACTTGACTCCCTGTTCTAACCCACTTGCCCATCCATTGAACTCCTATTTGTCAAAGCAAAATTGTCGGTTGCCACTTGGACAATTGCCTTGTCATGGGCAAGGGGACATATAAATTGGTGAGCCCTGGATAATGTCCTTTATCCCTTCTTCTGTATTTGTCTGCTGAGCAAAACCTCCAACAGCAATTTCTTAAAAGGACAACTGACTTTGGTCAGGCATAGAGGACCAACAAAACAGCAGCCTCTTATTCCCTGAGAAAGGCAAGTCGGTAGGCCTACCTATTACAGTGAAACAGAGCTCCAGTCCTAACTCACTGACTGCTGCATCATCTAGGGCCTTTTCCATGCTTCTCTATCTACTGCCCTGTGATCAAATGGCCTGGCTACATTCACAATATAGATTTTAAGCATCCAGGCATCTGGTTCTGGAGAATCCATCTTAGGAATCCAGCTTACAACATTCACAAACTGATCCTTGAGAATGTGAAGTATATTCCATATATACATGTATATCCTGCCATCTCAGAGTCTTGACTTTGGTCTGTGTTCTTATCAAAATGCAATCCAGATGTTTGACACATCAAACAAAGGCTGTCATATCTATGTGTGACCTGGTGCCACAGAATTCTTAGAATGCTCTGCCAGGTCCTGATATGACTGGCATATCTGCACATGAAATAAAGGTCAATATCTGGTTCTGAGTTCAACAGAAAATAAGAAATAAGAAATTCCATGAGTTTCCCTGTCATTTTGGCATTCAAAACTGCTCAAGAATTCTGGAAATGTTCACTTTCTTTTGTGTAGGCACATGTTTTTCTTGAACAGTAAACAAATGTCACAGAATGAATGAGCCTGTGTACTTAGCACATTGTTGGTAAACGCTAGCCAGCCAAACTCCAGTCATGCTAACACAAGTGTTCCATGGCCACTGAAAGCTGGAAGTGGGGACTGAAATGTCCCCCAATTTCTCTTTGCGTAATTGTGCAAACACTGACAGGAATACTGTAGTTCTAGAAATGTTGGCGTGTGGTTAATTTCGTGCAAACTTGTTTTTCTGTAAATTAGAAAATATTTGCATATTTAATTTCACATATTATAACTTGCCTACATATAAAACCTTTCATTATGTCAATTAATTTTGGTGCATCTTATTTCCGCTCATCACTTACTAGCGCGAAAAGTGCGAAAAATTAAGCGTGAAAATTTCTAGAACTACAGTACTGAAAATTGGACAGGTGCTTAGCAAAACATGCAACACATCTCTGACACCAACATCCTTGAGTCAAAAGACTTCCATTTCCCCTAGCACCTGTAACATATTGCCTGTTTGACAGACCCTCTATTCACCCTGAATATTTCAACTGGCTGGGTGCAAGCAGTCAGCTGACATTCATGACTAAAAGCTCCACAGACATGGTTTCTAATACTGCAGATAACATTAGCCATCAGAGACAGTCTAAACATGTCCGCAAAGCTAAATGATAGGTTACAAGTTATTGCATGCATTATCATTTTAAATGCTTTCATCTATACGTTTTATGTGATGAATTGGTTTACACAATAGCCCGTTTTTCCTGGTGTTTGCAGACACCATGCAGATATATCATGTTCACTGACAATAAAAACTGTTGCAGAAAAAAATACAAAACATGCGAATACAGTTGCTGGTAGTCAAAATAAAGTGAGCCAATTTATATATATGGCAGACAACCGTGCACAAAATACTAAGTCAAATAGACATATAAAAAAAAAGGTATTTTATTCGGGTCATTTTTTCAAAAAGTCAGTTTGAAACTTGTGTAACTGGAGTTATCCCACACAACAGTGATGGGCACTGTATTTACCTTCTCTTTCAGTGAGGTGTATACACAAGTTCCTAGCTGTAGGTGGCAATGAATCAGCGTGTGGGCCTTTCAGGGCACCACAGATCTGACTAACTGCCAGGAAATGATGTGAAGTCATGGACAGCCATAGGCCTTCTCAGTCAACATACATGGCACCCAGCACTCTTTTACTGTGTGTAGGGAACACAGTGGCCATGTTACAAAGCACTAATCAAAACGTAATGTGTGGGTACTCTCTGAAGAGAAACACAACACCCCCCAGTAAGCTGCTTTTTGACGCCTTTTAATTTTTGCCATATGAGCTTCTCAAAATGTATCCCCATTTTGGAATATTTCCCTCCAACCTGCCAAATCTTAAAATGATATCCAGCCCTGCCTAGATTTTCTCCATATGCTGCAAGAAAATTAAGTTCTTGAGCACTGTAAAACATGATTCCGTACAAAATGAGCTCGTGCATTATTGTCAACTTCCCTGACATCCTGAGGTGACCTGGGCAAGAGTAGTTCATAATTGTTATTAAGTACAAAAAAGTCCTGCACTAGACAGTGTGGCACAGCAAGGTCAGATGCCGGTGCATGAAACACACAGTCCACCAAACTGTGTGCAGTTGACTTGACCACGACATCCACAGAAAATGTGGTAAACCTGCACGATGGCTTTCCTTCCTACATTGTGAACGCTATTACATGGACTACACACAGTGCACCTAATAGCTGCCCTCTACTTACACAGTAAAAGCTCCTTATATGACACCATACGTGTGCCTTCCTTGAAAAAAGTGTGAAAGATATCTGAATGTCAGACTTATAAATGACCCAACTTGCTATGGAATTTGACTCGAAACTCGTGTCATGAAGTGAACATGCCAGACATTGAAGTGTCGCTGTGACGAGGTTTCACTGCACATGAAAAAGTATGCGTTTGATAAATCTAATGTCAAAATGTTACAGGAAAATCTGGAAATGTGAATGGTGCCATCTGATTTTTTTTAACCAATTTAGTTTCGGCATCTGCCTTATGAAAACATGGTCTCCTGAAATTGGTTTGGCCAGCAAAAAAGCCAAGTATGCTAGCCCTGCTGCACCAGCCAGGTTTCTGCCCCAATTTTTGACTGAGATAGTCTTTTCATTTTTTTTCAATGCTTCATATTCATCGGATACTTTTACCTGTTTCATACTATAAAAGAGCTACCCTTAAAAAGCACCCCCCCCCCTTTCCCATAATGGGGGTTTTTGCAGCTGGATGAAAAAAAAAAAAAGACAGTCTAATGTATAAGTCTTATAAGAGCATTACAGAGGATGCAGGTTTAAGGGGTTTTGAAGTAGGATGATAAAAGATTGCCTCATGCACATAGGCATTATGAAGGATGGTTCAGCATGACCAAATCCACAATGCTCTGGTCATACAGCTCCCAGTTGACACTCATCATCATGCATTTGCAGCAAAATCAAACGAGACTAAGGGCCTCAAAATATGGACTTTAACACCACAATTGGCATACAGGGTCACCCCCTTCTCATGGGGTCAGCCATTCTTTGTGAGGACTGCTCTTCATGCTACTGTCATCCTGGCCTTCAGATGCCCAGACTTCTTTGTCTCTTTGTGGTCTGCCCTGCTGCTGCTGCTGCTGCTGACGCAAATGTCTTCACTGCCAAAGCAAACAAGTTATAAACAAACCAGTGTGATTGGTCCCTCTGATGTAACAGTCAGCTTTCTCCAGTTAACCCTTTTTTCATGGGGGGGGGGGGGGGAGATTCGAGTCACTACAAGTTCTTTGACATGGGTTGGACATATTCCAAAGAAAGCTCTTGACCAGGGGTGGTGGGGGTGGGTGTGGAGGGTGGTCCAGTATGCCATCATGACCAGTCTTCACTACAAATCTCAGCAAAGATATCCTCTGTTACCATGACACGTAAATAAAAACATCAGAGCAGACAACAATTTACGTGTGGGTGCTTCTGGGCGGTTTGAGTGGGCAAGTGTCAAACTTTTCCATGAGGCCAGCCTACTGTTGCCCATCAAGATGGCTAGATTAGATGGAACATTACGTCACTCGGTCTCAGTAAACCTGCATGATGCTTGCCTGTATAATTGGTGCTGATGTTACTGACAGACCCTGGTGAGGGAACATCAGTCTAACCTCCACCAGAAATACTACACTCCTCGTACATGTTTGCCTGCCAACTTATTTGCTTCTGTCATCACCAAACTGATGACGAAATCATTTCCTCACCTGTCAGGAATCACAAAGTGATCTGTACTTCTACTCATGTCAGAAGATATCCATTCAAACATAAACAAACATTATGCATTCCAAACTGTCTACACACAGACCTGTGCTCTCCTTGGTACTTTACGAAATTATGTTACAACACCCTTTCATAATCAAAGCTAAAATTTATAAACAAGAATGCTGATGATATGCACCCCTCACTAAAGTCAATACACAAGATAATACTTCATCTGCAGCAATACATAACTTATTCATGAGGCAGACCTAACTTCCACACTTTTTAAAGAAAAAAAGTCTTACATTGATCTGAAACCTGAGTAACTCTATTATAGCAGTAAACGCCTGGTAGCCTCTTGACGGTGATTTGTGGAGCAGGGCTCCCAGTTTCAAGTGTCACGGGGAGGGGAAGGAGTGAGAAATGATCCTGTTTTCTTGTTCCCCTCATAGAACACGTAAAAACAAGCAGAGGTCTACTTTACAGTCAGTTAGCAAGGGTTAATGGTATGATACATGCCTGAGCATATTACTTATGAAATGTGACCCAGACTTCACAAGTGTAGCCTATGGTCTGTGACTTGCTGTGGCTCAGCGTATGCCTTCTCACCTGGTCCTGTTCATAAATAAAGTGGCCTACTGCTGGTGAACTTATCTTTCCCCAGTGTCCTCGACAAACACAAACACATGTGTCATGTACTGTGGCATTTTCATCTCTCATCTGGTAAATAAGTGCAGTTATTGTATTTTTTGTGCCACAACCTATAAATGGTGCAACGGATCATTGATCTATGATCCATTTTTTGTTTGTGTCGTTTTTTTTGGGGGGGGAGGGGGGAGACAGAGAGAGAGAGTGTGTGTGTGTGTGTGCGTGTTGTGTGTTGTGTGTGTGTGTGTGTGTGTGTGTGTGTGTGTGTGTGTGTGTGTGTGTGAATTTTGGGTCAGGACATTCTATGTCCTTATGTCCAACTGCCTAAACACAACACAGACCTCAACAACCTGAACTGTGAAAATCCTGTATTATAAGTTTCTGCTCATTTCCAATAAAATCAATTCACTGCATCTATCTGCATGTTGGCCACATTTACAGTACTTCAAGCGTACTCAGTACCGCTGTATTATCTGCCCAGCATGTTGCCTGCCTCCTATTGCCAGTACACAGATCAGCATACTTCAACCATGTCTGTGTGGCCACTGGTGGGGTCCTGTCAGACAAAAACACACACACAGGGGCTTCAGTCTCTAATGAGGTGGAGATGCTTACAGGCCTCAATTTTAAGGCTGCTGGATACCAGGCTAGGACGTTCTAAAGGAAATTCTGATAACACGCTGAGCAATCCCAGCAACTCTGGTCTCTCCTCACCCAGATATCTCCTCTTCACATTCAGCTAAGATATGGTAAAGTTCTACTCAAAGAAAAGTATCAACAAAAAACAAAAAACAAAAACAAAAAAAATAAAAAAACAAAAACAAAAAAACAAAAACAAAAACAAAAAAAGATAAAAACATTAATCTGTAGTTTTTGTCTTATTTTTTCGATGGCTTGTGTTTGACAACTTTTTTTCCCATGGGTAGTGGGATATAGGAGTTTACATATTAAACTTATTTTTCTATGGTAATAAAAGGGTTACATTAGCAAAACAGATGGGCAGCTTCCCTTCTTGCCTTACTCTCCACCTATACCTGGATGCCCCCCTACCAGGCTACCTTCAGCTCATCATACTTTCTGATATTTCACTCATTCTGCTCAATTTGAGACTCCCTGCACTCATCCAATAGTTTGAGCACTGAAACCCCAGGATGATCTCAGTCACCTGTGTATCCTACTCCTGGCCATCAAGCCTCCATCTCCACCATGGACTTTCTGATCAGATTTTTTTAGCAGTTTACTGACCATGCATAAAAGCTTTGGATATAGAGAAGGTGGTGTGTTCACAGAAAGCGGCCACACCCCCCTCCTGCCTGATGAAGATAATAACTCACAGGTGAAGGTTTCCAGCCAACATCAAGTAAGGTTTTCTGCCACAATTAAAGGAGGCACTAAAAGATGAAGTGTGAGTGAAGTAGCACTTGGTGAAATATGACATGCATGCTGTACAATATTAGGTTATAATACGATTAAGGGTCTGCTTAGGTCCCGTATAATGAAGAGAGATGGATAGACCAATACAGTTGCTGGAGTACTTCCAGCTTGCTCGCTACCAAACACTCCACATATCTCTCCCCCACCCTCCACCTCCCACCACCATCACTTATCCAGGGCTCTTAACTCTTTTAAGTGTCAAATTTGGACTGAGTCAACAGCTTCTCTCAGCATGCATTGGCCACAATGCACACCGTGAAAAGCTGTTGACCTGGAGTATTATCTCTGGAACTATAGGCATACTGGTACTTGAATTAAAGGTCTTTTTATGAGGAATACGAATCTGGGATCCTAAGGATAATTCGGACTAGTTTGACTTAAGTACATATAGACTGACTTAAGAACTGCAAGTAAGTATGGGCTGGCAGAGCTGGCAGCTTGCCAGCTCATACTTACTTGCAGATTTTGAAATAATTATTCTGTACCAATATACCTATGACTAAAAAAAAATTAAAAAGCCCTTCAATACATACTCTTGCATACTGATAGAAGAATTTGGCAGAAGAAACTTAGTAGTAAGTGATGCTGTGTGACATAAGAACAGAGTTAAAACTCTTATGTGTCTACCAGGGATAGTCTCTTTGTTCTTGGTCAAAAAAATCACATGAAATTACTTTCACTCATTTACATCCTTATGTCCACATACATCTGCTGACCACTAGTATTGCTATTATAATCTTCTCAGTTGGAAGGAAGAGACCACAACATCTCATTTTCTCACATAGTACATCAAAAAGGTCGATGACCTTACCAAACCAACATAACTAATCCACAAAAAAACATAGGAGTGGAAATAATCTTATTTCTCCTGAAGAGGAATATTAATTGCACTGGGCCAGAATTGTCACCAAATTTGAGCATTCTTGCCCCCCACTGACCTTCTGGCCACTGTGGGTCACCACACTCTCACCTGGGCGGGTCTCTTGTGGCACACCCTGCAAAACAGCTAAAGCTCTACCTGGCAAACATTTCCAGGCTGCTTCAGGCATTGGTCAGTCTGCCTTCAGGATGAGGGGGTGGGGGTAGCGGGTCCATACTGGTGTATGGGGCATTTTTATGTGCCTTACTTCAATACTGCAAGTTCCTTTACACGAATTTTCCATACTTCGTACCAGCCGTTATTTTACGAATTTTGTCATTCTGACCTATATTCTGTACCTTGTATTATGGCAAAATTATTCATTACCTGTACCAGTGTATGGGACCCCCCCCTACCCCCCTTCCCATGGGATGCCTCCTGCACTGGTGTTGTTAGTACACTGTGCACACAGTTAGGCCTCTGAGCAATATTGGTGTGCTTACTACTTTGAACCTTTCCAAAAATGTAGGCTTGTTGTACCTGACGTTGAGACAAATGTGAGCTACATTGTATTTTAGTAGACATCTGCCACTTTTGGAAATTTGGCTTGTGTCCAATTGCTTTCCCACAAAAATATCTGAATGTTTCCTTGCAAACATATCAACTGCAAAATCTTAGTGGCAGAGCAAACATGTCAGTTTCTTGTTACGCATAACATTCCAAGTAAGTTCTTTTTCATTAGGCCTCAAACCTCAGGTGACCTAAATTTCTCATTCATCTATTGAAAAGGTCATTTGTAAAACAAATTATCAAGGTTCTTTTCAGGACAAGTAGTTTGAAATCTTAAGCTTTCCGGTATATATCAGGGCTAGAAATAGGGCTTATCCGCTTGTCCGTACTAAGTGAAACTTGTGACGGACAAGTAAAGTTGCCAATGCACTTGTCCAAAATTTACATACAGTTCAATTAGAATAAGACTCCACTTGGTTGGCGGACAAGTGAAAATTTTT
This sequence comes from Hermodice carunculata, assembly GCA_964020975.1. Classification (NCBI taxonomy): domain Eukaryota; kingdom Metazoa; phylum Annelida; class Polychaeta; order Eunicida; family Amphinomidae; genus Hermodice; species Hermodice carunculata. The sequence continues at coordinate 24,591,861 of OZ026613.1, forward strand.
CCTTATTTCTAGCACTGTATATATATATATATTTTTTTTTTTCATCCCTGGAAATAGGATGAGTAATTTGTTGGATGTTGTGTCCACTGGAAGTTGACAGCATGATAAGATTTAATGGGATGCCCCATGGGCCATGTGTACCTTTCAATTACCATAGATGTCCATTTGGTCTGGATAGATGGCTTCATGACTGGCAACCAATAGGTCTCCAATAGATGGCTTCTTGACTAGTAACCATGGGTGTCAAATCTGTACTAAATCAACGAATTTAGGCAAATCTGAGATCCAAGTGGTGTCATTTTGAGCACTTTTTAAGATCTCCAAAACTGGAAACTCCCAACTGGAATGGGACAGTTAACAGCTGTGGTGACCAAATTAATCACAATAACAATGCTTTAAATTTCAGTATACATATCTGCACTTTATTTTGCCATAGATAAATAACAACATGGAGCTGGCATGGTACCATGATAATTATAATCACTCTTGGTTAATCTGTTTATGTCTGGCGGTACAATACAAGAATTTTTTCCCCCCATGGTTCCTCCATGCCAGTATTGAGAAAACAATCCAAGTTTGGACCATTCTTTTGTCCTGGTTAAAGCCTGCCTAAATCTGCATGAACAAGTTGTGCAGTTTATGTGACCCTGCGTCAGTTTAGTGTTACATGCCTCAGTGGGCCTGTTTGACCTGAGTCACAGACATAATATTTTAATAGACGGGGAGGACTGACCTACTACAGGTGCCTTCAACAAGCCATGCTCCCAGGACCATGACCAATGACAACACACAGGTAGACAAAGGCAATTACAGACCTCAAACCTCAGCTGACCTAAATTCGCCTTCCTTCACAACAAACTCGACATTGTGTTTTCTAATTTTTCCATTTTTGTACCTGTTTGGTGAAAACTTGAAAGGTTGGAATGAGGTAATCCCCTCTTTGTACTGACTGATCCCCATAACAGCAACAGTGTCCAGTAAGCCATGTAAATAGTCGTATCATACCTTGCTTGCAACCCTTAAAGACAAGTGACTAGGAGTTCTTGTAAAAAGTGCATGAAATCAAAGAGAATTGTCAATTTTGCCTCAAAATCCCTGTAATTTTAAGAACTTTTTGGGGTCTCCACAACGGTAGACTCCAGGTGAAAACCAGAGATTTGACAGCTATGATCATATACCTGTTAAATGTGAATCTTTGTATCTCATATCAGGATCCCCAGACAGTGAACTCATTTTGCTGACAGCAGCTCCATTATATACCACTTTTCCTAACAATTAGATATTGCATCTAAAAACACAACACAGAAGTTTCTGATCTTTACTAAATTCTGCTGCAATAATGACACATAAATCTGCATCCCAAAATTTTGCATAACGTCTTTACAGTTAAAAAACTGAACAAAGTTTGTTTGTGCATGCAGTTTTTGATGAATGGGGGGGGGGGGGGGGGGAGAGACGGGACTCACTGAGTGTCAGAGCAAGGTTTAAACATACAGGTCATTCCATGGGGCTTCTTATTTGTAAATGAAAGATCACTCTTCTATCAGATTCCTTCATTCCTTCCCTTCTTGACCTAAGAAGCTGCAGAATTTGTAACTCTTGTATAAGTCATGTCACAATAAATTAGCCATTTGAAACTTTCTTTCTAAAGCCAAATGAATGAAAAATCAGCATTCAGCTAGTTGGCTAATGGCATCAGCGGTCTCTGCCCTTGGTATGAGATTCTCCCCTGCTTGACCCATGAGGCAACGCTCAGTGATATGCCAGGTAACTGGTCACCAAGTAATCTCAGTCTCATCCTTTCATGCCTCCAGGGGGCCACTTTCAAGGTGCAAACTTGTATGATGAGTGGAGGTCAGGTGATAACACATCCCACAGTGAGGACAGACTCCCTGGCTGCTGACAACCTGCTGGTGTAGGAATCCCAATTTGGTACAGCACATTGCCCCTTGCAATGAACTGTGCATACCAATAGCATGCGTATGTGTTTGAAAGGCCCTGCCCAGGTCAAAATTTTGAAAATATTTTTTCTTTATGTTTTTTTTCCCTGCTCATCAGCAAGCCAAGAATTCTATAACTGCATACTTTATTGACAGAAGTATGCAAATTGGACTTCAAAATGTTGGTAACTTCTGTATTTCTAAACTCGAGGGGATACCTCGGTGTTGATATTCCAAGATAAGATCAGGTCAGGAAAGAATTCAGCACCTGAATGAAGTTACCTGCAGGTAAAAGACCCTGTAAAAATGTGAATATCCCACAGGCATGACACTGAATGATGGCCAGCTGAAAAGTACTTTTTACACCAAAACTCCAAAAGTTCCGTCACTTAATACTTTTCCACTCAAACTGCACAAAAGTGCCCAGATGTAAATTGTCACCTGCTGGAACACTTTAGCCTAAACTTTATGGTAACAGATAAAATTTGGCTGAAAACCATAGCTGAGGCCTACCATAATAGCATATCACAGGTCAACAGCTTTCCTTGGTATGGATTGGCTACAATAGGACCTTTTATAGCATCATTTCTTCGGCGACAGTTGGGCACATTGTGCCAAACCCATGAAAAACTACCCACCCAGTTTTTTTTTTTATGACGAGGAGAGGGTTAATGTTCAGATTGACGCAACTGGCAGTCAGACATTTGATGTAGCAGTTGTGTATGTCTGTCCTCCATGACTATCATGTCCATCTATGTACATTTTGTGAAAACAGGACAAAAGACATATGTCCCATGACTTGTCACCTAGCCGTAAGAGTCACAAAAAACAGGTGTACCTGTCAGTGTTTCAGTTCAAACAAATGACCTGACACCCCAATCACAGGCCTTGCAGCCTGTAAAATAAAACCAGAGGGTTGGTGAAATTATTTTTGTTGGAACTCTCATACCACAGAAATTTTAATCCCCAAACTTGGGTCGTATTTTTTTTGCACATTTCCCCTGCAGAGGTCTACAAAAAAAAATGACTGGTATTTGGCACAATAGTTTGAAGTTTGCGCAAAGAGGATTACACTGTGCCCTGCATTCTGGCTGGCATTCCTGACAACAGGGGACAACCGGGGAGCAAAAAGATCACAACCACAGGTGCCAAATGGGACCTTTCCAGCAAGAACACCACCAAACAGGCAGCATGATGAAGTGACACCAGTACAACAAAGTTCACTGTCTTACTGATTCTACCTGAAACTTCCTAGTCTCAGGTTCTACCAATCAATATTCTTCAACACCCTCATTTTTTTCCTCTTGATGGGCACCTGGGTGGCGTCATGTGGGCACACTCCATATAGCACCAGTGTTGTCACAAATGATAGGGGTCACATCACAACATTCAACATGTCCATCCATTAGGAGCATCTTGCCTCTAAAGATCACGTGCAGGTGTAAGGCAATCATTAGGTGTGCCTGTCGCACCTGTATCATCTGAAGCACAGTCAAACATGACCAGGACTTGGGACTAAGGAATGAAGACGACTGTTAAACTTGATGATAAATCAGTAAACCAGACAAGTTGTTTCCCCCTTGCTTTGTGTGTTAATATCTGTGGACAGCTGCAAAGATGTTGGCATGAGTAAATCTATGCCATCTTGACACAAACAAAGTCCATAATTTACCGTAACAGTCCCCTGGAGGAGTAATTAAACACTAAGCCTCATTTCCTCTACAGCCTGTCTGTTTACACCACAGTGTAATGCACGGATCATCGTCTTATTTGTTTTACTTCAGCCCCCAGTAATTGTTTTCATTACTTGTACATCTAAATTATGTCTAAGTCCTATCAGCTGCAAAAGTTGATGGGCTCTGTTCTATCTGATTTCATTCTTATTTCCTCAGACAGACTTTAGGTAAATGTCACAAAGGTATTTGCCTGTATTATACTACAACTGAATTTGATCTTATGCAAGTTTAAACATGTACCATGAAGCACCCTACCCCTGCTGAGTAAGGAAAACACAGGACTTGGTATGTTACAAAGCCAGAGGTTTGCTTGCAGCATCCATCAGATCTGTTCTTGTCCTGTGTCCAAAATATATTTAGCCCAATGACTCAATTGCACTTTCCCCTGGATCTCCACTCTACATGAATATATACATTTTGTTATAGTCATCCACATATATATACACTTTTATCAGAAAGCCTGTATGGCCAATCAAGCTTTTAGGTAACAACACCTGCCTACGACAAATAGAAGGCTTCAGAATTCGTAGCCAAATCAAGGATTTTACCTAGAACTGCAGCAGAATATGATGGGACTCCTGCATAATTCCTGACCAAATAAATTAGCCATGTTTTACAAATTTTAACGCCAAATCAAATAAAGATAAGAATTTGGCTAACTGGCTAATGAGCACCAGCAAGCCCTAAAAATTCACTTACAAGGCAAACCAAACAGAAACAAAAGATGGACCAGTGTCATCTACCTGGCCTCACGCTCAAAGACTTCAAAGAGACCTGAGTTTCACTGTCAGCATGACTGAGTCGCTTCTGAGCAAATGAACTCACTTCCTGCATGGCCAGGCTGCTCCTGGATGACAGCAACTCTGTCCCTGCACAAGACAACAGTTGCCAGGAGACTGATCTGACTTGTTGAAACATAAGCAGACTATGCTGGCCACAGAAGTGGGTGCTATATGGCACCTGGGTTAAGAAACATGAATGTTCTCCTGATATAATGTGGGGATATACTTTATGACACAGCATAGATGTGCACAGAACTGGACTTGAGGTTGGTTTAGTTGCTCAATAAAATTGAAAGATTTGATATGAAATACATGTAATTTAACATGTACTCCCTTACCACAAAGTGGGTGTACAGATTATCCACATACATGCTACAAATAAAAATTCATGTTGTTTCCTCTCAAATACAGAACGCATGAATGTATTCTTGTGAAGCTCTAACTCAACAGGATCCAATGCTGGCCAGGCTTTCCATTTCTATGGTCCCAATGCTTCCGTTGAACTGTAGGGCCTGTATTTTTCCATTTTTAACGAAAACGGAACGGAATAATGAATTTTTGTCACCTCTGAAATGGAATTTGCTGTTTTGCCTTACTGTGTTTTTAAACATACAAAGAGAACTGCTGAAACGGAATTTGGAAATTTCTGGCTGGTGAAACTGAATTTCTAGTTTATTGAAACGGAAAAATACAGGCCCTAGAACTGGTCCAGACTGGGTCTGCAGCCAACCTGGCTAATCAATGCTGACACTAATAACTGACCAGGGCTGCTTTGATTTGTACATGCTTGCCACTCTACACCGTGAATTGTACACAAACTATAGACAATGCAAACAAGCTAGTCCATGTGTGTCCCAGCTGTACCTTTCATACTCAAGGTCCATGTTGTTCACAAAGAATGACATCTGAACCTTTTGCAAATTAACCCTTTCCCTCTCGAATCACCCAAAAGGAGCCAGATGTAAATTGTCATCTGCCTAAATGTTTTACTTAAAATTTCTCATTACAAGAAAACATTTTTGCTGACACTCGTACGTAAGACCAAGGAGGGTAGCCCTCTACCCTCCTTGGTAAGACCCTTCATGATGGCATGCCCCAGGTCAACAGTTTTCCTTGGTATAGAACGGGCACAATAAACCTAATCCATGCCACGGAAAGTTACTGACTTAGTCATACCCTTACAAGGAATGGGTTAACCATTTCCCAGCAATGTCAGTCAATAACAACTGTCTTCTTTGGGGTTGCCCTGCACAATATCTGGCACAAAGGAAGTTACAAGCTCTTTGAATATTTCCTGCACAGTCACAGGTAAAAGTCGCGAACTTGGGATACAGACATTCATGAAGTTCATTGCAACAATTAAAATTTTAAAATCGCTACAGATACATAAAGTGCACTGAAAAATTAAGTTATCCACCATAGATTCATGATGCAGTTTCAAGATACAACTTCAGTGAACACTGTGGTAATTGGTTACTGACTGGGCAATGTACCATGGTTTTTCCCTATAAAAGAGACTAAAGAGCATGTGTTCCCCACTGCATTTCTGCAGAAAAAACACAGACCTTGGTCTGCTGCTAATGGCCCCACCAGGCTGGAAATGTGGGGTCCTATAGTCCTTCCCAGTCCGGAAGCAAATATAAAATGAACTTTGAGCAACCTCCATCCGTTTTTCCAGCCCACATTCCCTCATCATTCAAACAGGTATGTGACACCAATAAAATGACGGGAATTAGAGCCAAACCTTAGCCTTGGGTTGATGTCCGGGTCACACACCTCCACTATCTCCCTAATGCCCACAGCCACAAAGTGCCTGCACCTATGTGCAAACATGCTAAAAAACTTCTATTCAGACATGTCTTTTTTGTCAGTCAACCATGGTCCAGTGGAAGTTGGCAATATGACAACTGGTAGCCAGCAAGATGCCAGTATCAACACATGTAAACCCTGTCATGTTTCTCGTGTCCCACATGGCCCCTTTATTAATAGTGAAAGCTGATTTGTAAGCTTGCTTGTGGACACATTGGAAGAGGAAGCCAGGGCTCTGCTGTTTTGGTTTGCAAATTGAGTAAGGTGCGGTAAACCACAGACATGTAAGCACTTCCTTAATCAATGGATTCCCACTGCAAACGTTATACAGCAAGTTGGATTCACTCATTATTTGCTTGCGTGGCAAAAAATGTCAAGTTCAATGGGTATAAGTAAAGATCCTCTACAATACATGTACTGTACTGGCTCTCGAGATGGCAGTATTGGGTTCACTTTGAACAGGGCTAGTTTTCAAGTCTGCCAAAGCATTATAATTTGTGTGTGTTCTTTCAACGTACATGCATGCCCCATGACTGTAGTGCATTATAGTATAGGTAGTAAAATGCCACAAAACAACCTCCCCCACCCCCAACAAAAATTTAGCTCATCTCAAGACCCATGTTCAGAACCGTCCAATATGAAAAATTGAAGGTGCTTTTTCAAAGTATATATATATATCTATTGAGTCATTTTGCAGATCTTCACTGATTCATTCCAGTATATAGTCAGTAAACCTTACAAAGGTCCAGAAGAAAACAAAAAAAGTTGTTTTGCGTTGCACATCAGGAAGTGCCTTGATGCGCACCAACTATGAAAGGTATTCCCCTCAAAGTGACCTCAGTTGCTTCTATCTTGTCTTCCATGATATATGGTCGAAATCAGCTGTAAGACCGTAATTTAGTGACACAGTTCTGTCAGCATTCCCAGCATGTTCAAAACTCTGAATTATGGCACCGACAAGGTTTGGTTTCATATTCAAAACACCTCTTTCTTTAATGTTTAAACGTCATAAAAAATAAACAAATCAAAACTCAAGCTGTATGCATGCACTGAACTAAAATCATGATTCTGGCAAGATCAGTTTGCATATTATGTGAACAGATGCTTGGCAATGTGCAGGAGTTGCCACGGGATCAGTCTTTTCAGCCTCACTCACAGCATGCCAAGCATCTTTTGCCTGTGCTACTTTTTGTTCCTACAACTAATCATGTCCAGCCTCATTACATCAACCTCACCGGATATGTGTACTAGATTACACAAGAGATGGGCTCAGTACAAAATATATATGAAAGAACGAAATTGAGCCCATCTTCCTCCCATCAGAACCCTCCCAAACATTACCAGGAAGTCTTACAATCTGGAGAGGTAGGATACCACAATGCATCCTCATACAGTCATGTGCAGGAGCTCAGGCAAAAGATGCTTTTAAATATCAGAGGGGAAAGCACTGTACATGTGCATTCAGGCAGGCACGATGAAATGTCTGGATAAATTGTGGAATCATGCTCTGGTAAATCAACTCTCTCAACTTTCTCTCAGCCATTTTACACATTGTGTGCAATTCAGATAGAACTTCAGTCATTCAAGGCATCTTCTGTATGATTCTTTCTGCTTATATAATCCTTTCCTGCTCAAAACTGCCCAAAAGCACCAAGATGCAAATTGTATTCTGCTTTTATTTTTGATGTAAACTTCGTGTCAATACAAAATATTTTTGCCGAGAATTGTAGATAAGACCTTTCGTGAGGACATGACCCAGATCAACAAGTTTCTTCTGCAAAAGGTTGGGATCTGCACCAAAGCCACATGAGGAGAGCTACTGACTCAGTCTCATTCGGACAGGGAAAGGGTTAATACAATTTGAACTTTGCTCAGGCCTTCATAACTGTACAGCGATTACTGCCAGTGCTTCAAATTTCAGTAAGAGTGACTTTTAAAAAAGGTTTGATCATGACAAAATACAGACCTCTCCACATGGAAAGACTATAAAAAAAAACAAAAAAAACACTTGATTATGGTGCCCAATTGATGTCATTTTAAAGCTGGACTAGATACCCAAGTAAGGGTTGATATATATCTGTGTGCAATGCTGCTGAATGCACATTTTTAAATTCCAACGATTCCTTCCTTTTTTTTATTCACAACCAAAAATTTGTCCTGAGATTTTCTCTGACACTTTAAGACCTAGAAACTCAAAATCTGGTACACTTAGACCTGTATGTATAGCATTATGCTTTTCAGAACTTGTGCAGGCTTTAAGCTTCTGAATTAAGCAAACCAGAAGCTGGGGAAGTAGCTGTCAGATGCACAGGAGTTTCTCACAGATACTTCCTTTGCAACACCTCAACACGCTTAAGCAACCAGAAGAGCTTTATATTGCAAATCAATTCATCTTGTTCATGGCCAGTGTCAATGGTTCCATTTTTGTTCCAGCTACATCAAGGTCTGATGTTATGAGACAAACCCTGCTGACACACCAGACTGCTAATGTAAGTTGCTGTCGTACCAAGTGGTGCTTGGGAAACACCCTGGTTGCTATCGAACAGTTGATAAATTCATTTACAGCAGTGTGGGGTTCATTCTAAAATGTAACCTTGGCAACTCATTCTTGGGTATTTGTACTATTAACAAACAAATCTTGATGTTATTGTTACTGATATCAGCACAGAGCCATCTGGCTTCAATACACAGGTATCAATCCGATGAAAATAGGCATTGTAAGTATCTTTAATGGAAGCTACATCGTCTGAGCAAACAAAAACAAGGCCGTGATACATTTAGTGTTACAAAACAACAAAGAGGCGGACAATCATTTCTTTTATATCAGGTAGGCTGCTTGTACGTATCTAACAGGCTTGTTGTCTTTCAAACAAAACCACGTTCAGTCCACCAATAAAGTTACCTTCGATTGTTTAATTTGCTCTGCCCGCTGTTTCTTCCAATATGAGCAGGACACAAAGAATACACCCGGCCATGTATGGAGTACCTGTATGGAGACACAGCTGGTGGGTCAGTGAGACAGACTCAGACCTGTCACATGAACCAGACTGTGTATGCAAAAGGTTATGCAACATGTATTATTATTACTCACAATCAATAATAAGGTGTATGTACCTGGACAAGTCTCACAGCAGCTGTTACTGAAGCACATGTTCATGCTACTCTTGATTTCATCCAAGGCACATTACAATGACCTATGCGACACACCTTACTGCTTTTAAACTCCATGAGTAAATGACATTAATATCAAGTCAAATTCAATCTTTGCTACATGTATTATTGGTGCGTAATAATTTAAAGCACTTGTAGTAATCAACTGAAAACAAGAAAGGTTTAAAATACCACATATATGTACATGTAGATAAATCTTGTTCATTTTTCTCTAATTTAAATAATTAGCATTTAAGGAAAATTTTCTGGATGTAAAATTTAAGTATTTTTTTTTTCATGATAACACTGGATAATTGACAATTTCATCTTGAATATGAATATCATGTGGATTCAAAAAGTATCCAACAGCAGAAAAAAATACTGACTCCACATGTACAACTGTTTAGTAATCAATTTATGCAAAGCATATGAACAATTTAAATAATCAATTCATACATAAAAATCTCTAACGATTTTTTTGTTTTGTTTGTCATACCAACCATTTCGTTAAGTCTGCACATCCAAATTAAGTTGCCCTGTCATTATATCGATCAAATGATAAAACGCCCGGCAGCCATCAAGTGAAAAGCCAATCGGAACCTTTTTTTTTTAAATTTTAATTTCCACCTTGAGCAAGATTCTATACATTTCTCATGCAAATTAAGTGCACAAGACACCACTTACTGTCCAGCATTGTGTCAAGCTATCACTTTGTGCTGGACTACCCAGGCCTGCCAACAGGCCCTGACAGCTTCAATATTCTCATTTAAATATAATACCCCCAAAGCAGTGGCATGGGACTGAACCAGGCCCACAGGGTGCTAGAATAACCTATCATTAATGGACATAATCAGAAGCTTCTCTCAGGGAATACAGCATTATCCCGATCAAAACTACTAGGCCACTGGCAAATTACCCAAACAATTACAAAATCAAAATTTACATTCATTACATGATTAGACATTCACAGGCAAGCTTTTTTTTGATGGGTAGAACTTTCATCCTTGAGGTTGAACTTTCAGGATTGCTTATGGCAATGTCTCTCAAGACATGCTGCTTGGACAAAGAAGTATCAGATACAGTGTGTCCATGCATGTTGAATCTAATGTCACCCACTGTTTTGAATGCACATTCAGGGGCTGTCTCCATTTTTATTCTTCATTATGTAATTCTTCGGCATGAGTTTCAACTTATACACATCAAGCTGCCCACTCATATCTTCTTTTGACCACTAAATTTGTTGAAACTTTTGTATACTAACAGGGTTTCTGCCAGAGTTAAATTTTAGGGTACTCAAATACTCATTTTCTGAAGTAAAAAGTCTGAAAATAAAGACTTTATGGGGTATTTTGGGGACATATGTGCCAAAATTTTACTTTGGGGCTACAATTTTAGGGTTTACAAGCAAAAGTATCCTTCAGATTTTTTAGGGTATGCTATTTTACCCTCTGGCAGAAACCCGGACTAAGAATATGTATTTGTATTATTAACTCAAATTTCACTATAAGCCAGTTACACAAAACAACTCTCAAGGTTTTCAATAAGGATTAATTCTTCCAAGTTAAACTTTGCAGTTTGACCACTGGCTAACATATTGATAGTAAACAATATTCATAGACTCTAGTACTGGCTGGCACGAGCAGACCATATTTGTGGCAGCAGTTACTGGATTTTTTCTCACGGTGGCTTGCAACCAAAAACCAAGAATGGCGTTCAGAGAATGGATTATCCTCGGCACCCACTATTTTTTCCTCAATTCTGCAATTTTTTTCTTTTATTTTGGAGACTTCGCAGTAGAACACTTGACACACAATTTCCATATTGTTGCCTATGAAATGAAAGAGCAATTTTGGATGCGTGCTTTGGGTAAGTTCTGGTGACAGAGACCGCTGTACTTGTAAATAAAATGATAACTGAAGAAAACCATTCAGTGATAACATCAGCAGTAGAAATTAACTGATTTTAACCAGTAGCAAAGGTTTGCTACCAAGTTTAATTTTTGGTAGCAAATCAGGAGGGTTTGGCAAGCGCCCACCTTGGGGGTGTGCGGAGGCATGCCCCCCCCCCCCAATACTGAAATTAAGCATGCAAATTGATGCACTCTGAGGCACTTTTTGACAGAAACTGAATTTGTGATTTTTGACCCGCAAAATTTTGGCAGCAAAGGTTTGCTACTGCACAACAAATATAGGTAGCAGATCATAAAAGTTGGTAGAACATGCTGCAAATGCTACCCCTAATTTCGACCCTTGAATATGCAAATATATTTTGCAGGAATGCAGCAGTAATAATTGGTGATTAATCATTGCTTATATGAGGTAATTATCCATGGCAAATACAAAACATATATCAATAAAAGTTCAATAGGAACATGGTCCATTATAATATGCATCTCTGATAGAGAAATTGGTGAAGCTGACAATATATTACATAATAGTATAGGTAATCCCACCAGTATTGACTCGACCTAGATTTTCATACGCTTGATAAGTTCTGAAAGTTATAATATGAGGGGTTAACAGGAAAATCTTGGGACTGTATTGCATTCACTAGCAAAGGTTTATGTATGGATGAACAGACACGAGTAATTGTATCTAAGCTCTGTGAGCTTTCGTCACCGGAGCTAAAAACTTCCCTCTTAGTCAGTGTTCCTGTGTAGTAGCCTGATAAACAGACTAATCTCCACACAATCTCCACCCCACTTTGATGTATATCTTACGAATCAGCACATGAAATTGTCCCATCTATCAAAAGAACACCAAAAAAAAAAAAAAAAAAAAAAATAAAAAAAATAAAAACAAAAACAAAACAAAAGCAAAAAACCCCACCTTTTTTTGCACAGCAAATTGAGTAAACATTTTTTGGGTGCTTGGGTATAGGCACTCATAGCATTAATTACATGCTATTATGCTGCCACAAGTTATTGCAACATTACTTGGGTTTGTTTTATCTGGATGAGTCCCATGTGGAAGTGATCCCTGCACTTTTTGCTGGACTTTTCTTTCACAAGAACAGGTCTGAATACACCTCTTCCATGGACAACTCCTTTTTCCTTATTTTCTGCTAATTTATTTTATTTATGATGTATTTTTTATGTATGTGCCTGTTTTATTAGTTTGAATTATTATTATAACCATTTCATTTGTAAGTGTGCGTCTTTTGCTATGTGCAAATAAATTGTATTGGATATGCAAACAAAATAATCTATCAATCTGTCCGTTTGTTTGGAGTACATGACTATTATAACTTTTCAAACAGTTAATTCTGTTCAAGTGGCTGGTTTGGCAAGAGCAACCTATTTTGCCACGTTTAACAGGGAACTGTCTGTACACACAGATACATGTACTTCCTTATAGAATGATGGGGCCAGAACAATATCCCACGCTATTATATAAGTACATATGTACTCAAAACATGTCACTGCAATAAGCCTATCGTGTGTAATACAGTCTGGGTGATTCTGGCTGTGCAAGTGCTTCATGGTGAGAATAAGACTGATTCATTAGCTCTTCCTGGTGCACCCTGGGCACATTAATGCACCAAACTAGCACCATGGAAACCTATTTACCTGAGATATGTCATCATGACAGATCTTGCCCATGATTCCCAGCAAAAATTTTGCCTATTAACATGGAATGTTAGTAAAAAACATTATGGGAGACGACAGTAACATCCCGGTGGCTTTTCAGTGATTTGAGTGGGAATGGGTTAAACTAGTTTCTGAGAGAGAGAAAAAATATCTCATTGATTGTGTATATCTGCAAAGTTACCACTACAAAATCTCATGTTTTTGCAACATCTATATCAGCCAATCAGTTTTTTTTTTTTTAATATCCAGCTTGCTTTTCCTGCATGAAACAAAGCACACAATGTATACTTTGTTTGCCCTTTCACATCATTGTATCACTTGTACCAAGATATAGATTTATATGTTTTGCAACATTATAGCATGGAATGTCTACAATGTGTTCAAGAGATTGCCTGTAGCCATATTTAGCATACATGAAACACACTGAAAGGCAGCTGACCTGCCATAAAATGAACATTATACCGTTACTTGGTCATTACAACTACTATTAATATATATATATATTTATGTTGTTGTAATATCTGGTGCCACATGCATACTTGTACATGTATACTGACTGACCAAGTCACCATAAATATATTTTACACCAGTCAGCATGCACTACTTTCAAATTCAAGAAGTCAAAAGTTTGGAGAAAAAAGTTTGGGGTTTGTGTAACAAAAATTCATAAAATTAAGCTCTTAATCTCCTGTTCAATTCAATGAAAAGACCCGAATTTTTTGTTCAGCCCTTCAATTCTGGGGCTAAAGGGTTTTGGAAAACCCATCACATTTTTTTTCTTTTTGTTTTAACATTATTCCCTGCTAGATCAGTAAGAACAAATATTTTTTCTTGAGGAGAAGAGAGTGCACTAATTGGACAGATCTGTAAAACAGGCATCTCATACTGACCAAACCTAATCAGCTAAAATATCATGAAAGGTGTTCACAAATCAAATATCTTTCAAGAAATATGATGTAACACTACTTTTCAAGTTACACATGAACCCATTTTATAACCTTACATGTATTCAAAACTTCAATCTCTCATATAAAGAGTTATCAGAGACATGATTTCCTATGGGAGATGCATCCTACCTGAGACTTAGCAAAAATTCATCGCCATAGCTGTAACTGAATGCTTTGCACTCATTTAACAAAGGGTGGTGGCCAGTTAATTTGATTACTTTCAATCCTGCCTCCAGACAATGAGAGACCTCCGGCTGTTCCACATAAGACCAGAGGAGACCTGGGCAAACTACAAAGCCTTCTCCAGTCATTTCTTCGATGATATAACTTCACAATTGCATTAATCAGGATCAAAGCATGAAAAATATTACAGTTATTATCAATCTTCAAATGCTGTTCTGCTGTATCACGCAAATGCCCTGGAACCCGCTTACAAGATCCCCTGGCCTTATGCCTAATTTGTAGGCTTAAAAACTGGTGCAAATCTTGTCTTAATATTATTTTTGCACCCTCCTGGGTCTCAAAAGGATTACTGTCCCTACTTTTTTTTTCAGAAACAAATTTCTTCTCTTTTCAACAGTCACTTGCCAAATCACACCAGTCATTCAGTATTTGTTGCAAAGAAAAACAAAACAAAACACATCACATATTTGTTTCTAAAGAAGGCAAAGAAAAAAGCTTATCACCTGGTCTCATACCTTTCACATTCAATGTATGCGAATAGTGATACTGATATTTGTAGAAGCGCATATATGGGACGCTAAAGAGCATAAATCCCAAGCTGAAAACTTGATGGTCATCATCCAAGCAATATATCCTAATATAAGCAGTCAAGTTCAATTTAACACGTGCCCTAAAACATCTTCCACCATGCACTCTTGTTAACTCATTCCACCCTGATGACGCTTTTTCCCGCTAATATCTAAATGTCGTCTGCTAATTGTATTTTACTAATTTAGGGATTATTTTTCAATATTTTGGATGAAACTTGCATGGAAGATCATTCCAAATTATATGCCCATAGTCAACAGCTTTCCTTGGCGCGCTCTGGGCGCAATGCGCCCAGAGCGCGCCAAGGAAAGCTGTTGACTCAGTCTTCTATCAGGGTGGAATGAGTTAACTCACAACAAAGTGAAACAGCCTGTCCTCAGGTCCAATGCTCTACTTGTCAGAAAAGCCAAGGTGATCATTATCCTATAAACATTACGCCCTGCTGAAACACATTACCTGTAATGATTTAAGCACTTTAAAACATTTTTTTCACAAAGCAGGGCTTGAACATATTAAGCATCAAATGAACAATGGATTGATGACATTTTGATATTAATTGAGACAACAGCTGCCATGCAGTGTTTGAAGATAATCCTTCCTAATCCACCTCTTTTGCACGGACAAACTTTGCTCTCCGGGTGACAGCCAGTGGCTCTAGAGCTGAAACAAACTCCATGTGGTACCAGGGACTGCTCACAAAATAATGAATTCATGCTATTTAACCCTTTCTTGGTTAGACTTAAAACATGCCACAATGGTTAAAAACTTCCCATGGCATGAGTTTATACTAGCAGTTGCTGCTCTGCCTTACACTCTCCTTGTAGGGAACCAATATTGTCTACAGATTTCAATTCACTCTTTCAGTGCCAAGTGTGCCTACAGTCAGTCTACTTGAGTCAAACTATGATGTGGAGTACTGTTTTGGTAGCTTAGGCAGGAGGGGGAGATGAAGGTGCTGTGATGACGCAGACACTGCCACAGGAGCATCTCTCCTTATCTAGCAGCTGCTGCAGTAGAACCTACATGTAGATGATGGTACTGAGACAGGCACCATAGTTCAGTGAAGATGGATCACACTACTATAAGACAGCTGCTGCATGATCAACAGTGAAACATACTGAGCCTATCACAGACAGCAATACACATAGCCATCTCCCACCATGGTGGCACTGGAAGTTGCGCAGACAGAATAAAACCAACAGACCTATGCTTATACAATAAATTATTGCTATATTTTCACCTTTAAATTTTCACGGTTTTTATTTTGATATTTCATGATACTTTCAATTTCACTGTTTTGGATATAATTCCTATTCAGTGTTAAACTTCTGTTTCACCGTGTTTTTATTTTCGCAGTTTCGTACCATCGGTGAAAAAAAAAAAAAAAAAAAGCAAAAATAAGAATACAATAAAATTAAAGCAATTTACAGTATTCCATCGTGCATGCTCATGTATGCAGATTACCACGCTGTGGCTGTATGATGAAGGTTTCCACTGATCTCCAGTCTAAAGTGATACATGTTACATTTATACCTCCTTGGCTTACAAGTACAAATGCCTTTTGTACCATTGAAATAAACCTGTACACAGTTTTTCTCAAACCTGAAAACAGACAACACTTAACTTTTACCTATGTTCACTGACAGAACAGAAATATCACTAATCCATCTGGCGCGGCTCTATTCCTTGCACATATTAACCCTTACCAGTCCAAATCAACCACAAAAAAAACCTGCACGTACATTACGGTCTGCTTGAATCTGTTTTACTCAACTCTCCTGTCAATAGACCTTTTTTGCTGAGAATTGTGGATTAGACTTATGATGTGCCATACCATAGATCAATAGCTTTCCTTAGCAGGGATGGGGCATACTGCACCCAACCTGCCCCAAGGAAAGCTTTTCACTCTTATTTAGTCTTATTTGGAATAGAAAAGGGTTAACAAACTTTCAGATAAACATTTTTGAAAGCCTTATTTTCTGCTGGAACAAGGGAGAGGAGGGTTCATCATATTTCTTTCTTCACTGGAAGTTAGCTGTGTGGTCATCCAGACATGCTGACAGAAACCTGATGATCATCACTGATCAGTTGACCTCTGATCTATCATCTCTTATAACAAAACCTTGAGAAGATAACCTGCCAAAATGATTCACCCGCCCAAGTTATCCATTCCAAATAGGTTGCATTGTCTGTAAGAGTTACAATGTCTGTAATGGTAACAATGGATAAACATTGCAAGCATCTCCTACTGTCACAGATGGCACTTACAATGTACCAAGTGCCTCACCTGTTACAATGTAAAGCAAGCATCCCATGTTTTAAATCATTCCATACTATGGTCATAAGTCTTGTTCAGTGCCAGAACCACACTGACTTCAGACTATAGGCATGTTGGTACTTGAATGAAAGCTCTTTTCATGAAGAATTTAAATACACAATTGTTGTCTTAAATCTCGGTAAATATACGGAAAAATCAGGGACTGGTATGAAATGAGTTAAGGTTGGTTTTCTTTGGGGGTGGGGTGGGGCACATGATGGTTCAAGTGAACCACATTTTTACCTTTCCTATTTGCAACATCTTAATGTCACTCACACACTTTGGGAGTTGTCATGAAGAATACAACTAAAATTTGTATTTCTAAGGCCACAATTACCGGCTGCTAATATGTAGCACAATATTGTTGTTGACACACATTAGAGACTACATTTCAAATTACCACTGGTGACAATTACATTAACAGATAATATAACCCTACCAGAGGCAAGCGGCAGCATCATTAAATCTCTTGATGGATGAGATACAGCTATGTTATGCTTTATCATTTCCTATCAAGGCTCCAAGCTTAGAAAAATCAGCGGTAGCCACGGGCCCTAAGCTTAAAATTTTAGAAGCCAATTTCCTTTTTTCAGGAGCCAGATAAGTAATACACATTTTAATGCACCACCTGTCCAGAGTGTACCAACAAGACCTGTTGACTTTTCTTTCTCAAAGCATCCTGTATGGTGACTTTTCAGTTTCCTGTCAGTGACAGTTCGTATCAGTGTCCAAACATCAATGTAGGAAATGGCAGGTGTTAGCCGTATTAATGTTTGAGTCTGATAAATGCTTCTCTGAAGATTGCATAGTTTATGATGTGACCATCTGAAACTTTTTTTTTTTAAATCAATTCATGTGACTAATTTGTCTGCCAAGAACCACACTTCTATTTAAAGGAAGACTGTGACAGCTGCCTCATGATTCAGTCATAATTAAATCTGATTAAATAATCATGGAAATGGGTTAATTAGTAAAACACATCATTAACACTCATTTAATTTTATGTCAGACTTTCATTTCTAAGAGAAAGTCTTTAATAGCTCATAATTATCAGTCATCATCATGGTCATCAGGCCATGTCACCATACACCAGTTCTGCTGGGTATGTGCTTGCCACGCCCAGGGATGCCAACATTGACAGTGTTATTTCAGGGACATGTAGTCAAGACACACACCATAAATTGATACATTTTTCTAAAATTACAAATTGATGGCACCATGATCAGTCAGTCAGGTTGTGGCCACATAGTTATTCTTCACAATTATAATTTAAAATAAAAACTGCCAGGAAAACTTGATTAAAGACAGTTTCCAAACTTTCTCTTCTTCCCGTTCCTGATTTAAATATCCCTTTTTATCAGCCATTCTTGATTTTATCAAGTAGCCACTGGCAATATAGCATTTGAAAATCGTTGCATGGTAACATCTTTGGGCACATCTGGTGACCCACATGTCGCAAGTTTGAGCCCTACCTACTGTGCAGTGCTTAAACCCTCTGATTATGACTGAGTCAACAGCTTTTCCAAATCTAAAGGTTTTTAAACATGCAATACATCACCTACTCTTAGTTATGCACTTTATTTCGCAAGTCTCCAATATTTTTGACCAATTTGGCTGATTGGAGAGGGACAGAGGAATCCGGTAGCATAAGCTATGGTAGCTCTTAATGGGAACAAGTCACATGATATTACTTCAAGAGTAGGCCTACAAGTAACTTATTGCAGTGTGCATCTAGAACAAGTCAGCTAGGAAAAGGTCCAACATCAAAGCCAACAAAGCCAATGTGACGACTATTTATTTCCAAATAAGTTATCAAAATTACACATCTTGTCATATTTCATGTGTTGCTGACAAGATGACACTTCAGTGCTTCTGCAAATTATTAAAATCCAATCTACACAATGTTCATGAAACTGATGCAAACAACTTATGCTCAACAATGCTGTCTACTCAAAATCTATGTCCTGGAAATTGCCTGAAACTACCGTGACTTGTTATCAGGTGTCACATTTTTAGAAAAAAAAAAGGAGGGTCTATGGTAACGTAACTTCAACACTAACCATAAAATGTGATGCTATGAAGTTCCACTGGGATAATAGCAGCTCTAAAACAGAAAGCGCCATCCAATTGATCTACTTTCTCACAATAACTTAAATTAGATGAATGAATCCTAACTCGTTTGTTTGTGACATTGCTATTCTATAACATGTGCAACAAAAAGTGCTAACAAGCTTCAATTTGTTTTAATAATCTCGTAACCTTGCACAAGTAATTCCAGTTTCATCAATACACAGGCTTGGTTCATCAATTCTAATACAACATGTACTAATATCACATGCTCAATATTCCCATCATGAATGTGTACAGAACTCAAAAAGAATATTTAGCTGCAAGAATGGTGCATTCCTTCACACGACCTAAAGATCTTCACTTTTAACACCCTAAAAGTGCATTTTTTGTGATCTAGTACAAATGAGAAACTGCATACAATTTTGTTACATTCAAATTCTAATTTTAAATACATGTATTTTCAGCCCCCCCCCCCCCAAAAAAAATGCTGAAGTCTGACCTGAGAGTGCACAAATTAGTCATGTCAGAAAAAAAAAACAAGAAAAAACTACATTCTTGTTTTCTTCACAGTGCGTGGTGAGAACCCAATGACAAATCCATCCTGGAAACATGTGCCTGTTCACCAGAAAAAGCTTAGACTTACAGAGCAATACACAACATGCAGCTCCTACTGCAGTTGTGTATCCATGGGGCAGAAGACTAAGACCATTGGATAAAGATCTGCATACCAAAAGGAATCAGATAACATGTCATTCACATATTCCAGACACAAACATGCCTATGGCAAAGGATAATGACTGAGACAACCATTTCACAAACCCACAAGTAACCATTCCAAAGAACTTTCTGACCCTAACCCAAATTTCCAGGTCAAATTCCACTCTATTCCCCATACAAAAATATCCAATTATTGGTCTGCACCTTCTTTGGTCATTAGTTCACCAAATGCTGGGGAGCCAAATATTATTTTCAATAACATACGCCAGATAAAACATGATAATGGATAACTCTTGTGTCTAAAATTGTAAACAACATGACTATTAGTCTTTACGCATTTGTATGATTGTTGGAATACTTTTTAAGTTTGATTTATAATATTTTAATCAGCTGCATCTGCCTATCTAAACATGATGCTCTTCTAATACATCATGTACAGTGTTGCCACTGTCCCCTATGACTCCAGTACAAGATTTACAGTGATATTTTCGATCCATCTTTGTTACATGCTATCATTTTCTAAAAAGTGCAAATCTGTGAGATCGACCAAGTGAACCAATATTACAAAAAACCTTTGTGTAATCGTAGGCTCTTCATTGAACCAGTCTGAACATGCGTATTCTATATGCCTAAAAAAATTGAAAATGCTCAGGAATAATGCAGATAATACATGCATAAATCTACAAGCCTGAAGATGTTGCATGTTGCAATTTTTTTGCGATGCAATGTATTCATTATGCTGGTACATGACTATGGTGACATACATATGTGTATGGAAGTAGTAGAGAAACGCTAAATATATTAACAAACCTGCAATGCTTGCAAAACTACTAGTATGCAGGCAAAATGATCTTGCACCCCTACCCACTTGGTGTGGTCCAATTTAAACTGGCCTTCAGTATTAAGGATCAAATCCATTTCCATGAATGTTTCATGATGTTTTCACAGCTTTTAAACACCTAAGTACCTGTCTCAAAAATTCAACCATCTAGACCATTGAAGTGGGCTTCTGAATAAAGGGCTACATTGCATGGAACAAAATGCCGCCAGATGTTAGAACACAGACTGCAAGTACATTTAAAAGGAATATTAAATTGACTCATATAGAAAGGAATGAAAATAGCATATAATATTCCATCATGACTGCTTTGGTTACTGATACCGAATGATGTTAGTATAATGTTTTTTACCAGTTTTATTGATCTTTTATTAAAATGTTCTGTCTTGTTCGCTGCATATTCATGTTTGCCTATATGTCAGGACCTCTTTGGAAACCAGTGCCAGAAGAGCTTCCTGTTTTTTAAAGGCTATTTAACTTACTTTGCCTGCTTCGTGGGTTTGGTTATATTGCCTCACTTCCTCAAAAACTGCATGTACATATATATATTTTCAATTAGATGTTCGCAACCTGGCATACATGTACATGCAGAATATTCAGTCAACTATTTATGAATGCCTTATTTACTCATGAATTCCAAACTTGTGACTGATTTGTAAAAGCATTTTGCTGGGACTGTGCACATTCAAACTGTGGTTATCCAGAAAAACTTTTACTTCAAGTGACCATATGTTAACATCAGTGGCTTTTACACTGCCTGGAACATCATGCTGCAGAGCATGATGTTGGAAAAAAAATTCTCAGGAAGTGATGGCAGGCACCATTATGGTACATAAGGGGTTAACATGCTACCATGGTTACACAGATTAATGTCCAAAGCTTCACAGCAAAATATCAATATACGTGTTCACACGTGTGCTACAGCTGATTGCAGGACCACCCTCAGCATCCACATCATGGTCATGGCCAATCATGGACATATGTCTGCCCTTATGCCTCATTAAAGGTCCCTGACCTAATGAACTACATGTATCTGGACAATTATTCACATGAAAAGAAACATTCAAATCTACATCTCCAAGTTTGGTGAAATGTTACCACAAGGGGTTTCATTGGGTCTTAGTGCTGTGCTGCTGGTAAAACATTCACACACAAGTTCTGTCTGTCAAGGAGTCAGGGTGTATGTGTTATATTTGGGAATTTGGTTCCACTTAGCTCAGGTGGTTGTGAGATTTGAACACACCACAAGATTAAGATATGACATTCCTACTGACAATATGATCCACACAACAAGGCTTGGCAATATGAAAAACCTTGTATTCTGGAAAAAAAAATTTGGTCAGGCCAAGTTAAAATTTGAATTCGGTTCTAAGAAGCTTTAACCAAGTACTTGTAAACTGAGTCAAGCGCTGTGATGGGCAGACAAGCAGCCAAAAACTTCCCATGTCAAGCCCTTACAATCATTGTAAAAGAAAAATAAAACACATTTTTCATTGGTCTCTTATCTGTCAGTACTGACAGAGAAGCCTGTCCACCATCCTTTATCACACTGTCATGAACGGACAGTTACTACCATCTTGCGTATCAACAGCCAGGGTTCGAAAATTCCTATGATCCGACGTTCCGGGACAAGCTAAAGCTCTTCTCGGACAAGTGACTTTCAAATTCAACTTGTCCTGCGGACAAGCTGATTTTTCTTTTTTTAACTGGACTGAAATTACGTCTGTTTGCATTGCAGCCTTCGCGACTGTGTGTGTTAGCGATTACTGTGGTCCGTGTGAACAGAACATAAACACCAATGCAAGCATGTGCGTGGGGACGCCAATGCGCAATAGGTGATGATAATCCCCTGGCCTAAAGTAAACAATCCAGGTTTAAACAATTACATGGTCAGCAGGTGTGTTCAACAGGACTTGACCACCTACTTGATTTCTGTCAAAACAAGCAGGTATTTTGACCGTTGCGTGCATACGACGACGAGATCAAAGGTACCAGCAGTCATGCATTGGGGCGTATTGCCGCTTTCGCCCGTATCGGGGCAAGGTCACAGCACCTCACCGTCAGTCTTATCTGCCCGAACGATGACAAAGGAACATCAAAAAATGTTAAAACTTGCATGGCGAATTCTTGAGCAAATTAGCATCAAAGACAATTTATCGGTGGGCTCTAAAAGTGTAGGAGAGATCATGTAATGGTGCCGCAAGTTGACTTCCCGGCCAAACAAAACACACATCTGCCAGTCGCACGCAAGTGACCGCGTGGAGTAATCTACGGTGAACGGAGCATCATGCTGACTGATCTGTCACACATTCGGCATTCTTCTCTGTCCCCCTACCTTTGCGTATTTGCCTGTGACTTCAAATAATTGTTGCTATAAAGACTGGAATCTTTATTTTCGCATGCTGCAATTACAAAAAAAAAAAAAGCTTCCCGTTTGTGTGTTCCCTCCGTAAATTACGGCATATTCACACATGTTCACTGGGCGGAAGCCATGATGAAAACACTGCAGCACGAGCCGCGATTGGCTCATTTTTGCATGTGACTCAATTGACCAATCGGGTGATGTGTTGTGCGTCAGGCCACATGGCCAAAGCAGCTGTTTGTGTACAGTTGCAGAATTGATGTTGACGGTGCGCACGCTCGATTTCTGATTTGAAATATTAAAATTTTCGTTTGAATTTGATTTAAGAACACCATTTATTGCAAGGAACTTGCCAATACTGTATACGCAAATTTACCACGATATACCGATAGGGTTCATGGTAGGTACGCAAACGATAGGCATCCCATCACGGCATCAGAGGCAGCGAGAAAGGATCCTGAAACCAATGCAACTATTTTAATCGTTATTGAAGTTTAACCGGGATACGGACTCCTATCGTCCCAGAAATTACAATGTATTTTTCATCGTTAGTCACCCCATGCAAATAGCTTACTTTTTTATTTGTATTTTTAATGTTTTGCCAGTTTCACTGTCGAACAGTTGCAGCTTGAATCGTAAAATTTGACATTTTTGTGCGAGTTTGCAAGCGGCAATACGCGGCAAATATATTTTAGGGTAAATGGTTTGTGTAGGCCTTAGCATTGTGTTTGAAAAAAACGATGTTTATAGAAGTTTTATCAGGACAAGTGGATTTTGTATGCGGACAAGTGGATTTTGAAATTTACTTGCCCTGCGGACAAGTGATTTTTTAAAAAATTGTCGAGCCCTGCAACAGCAGACGTCTGCTGTTTGTTTGACAACGAGCTGACCTATGCCTTGCAAAATGCCATCCCTGTGACACGCCATACACAACATGTACACAAAGGTGGCACAGGTGGGCAAGCTGTCTGCCTTTCATCAAAGGAGTTGCTCATCTGTCCCTTATCTCCAGCTTACCCTGGGGTTAATAACACATACCCCCAGCATGCCTGCCAGGTAACCATGAACCCCATCCCACCAACCACTCAGTGCTTGACCTTGGTGACAAATCTGCATTATATAATCGTGAACACTCATTTTGATACGAAACTTGTAAAGGGATTCCATGTTTGATAGGATCACTTTATGAGTTTGCTACTTATTGACTGCTGTCCTACTTGCACCCCCCCCCCCCATCTCCCACATCCAAGTTCAAGGGTTTCTTCCCATATTACAATAATCCCTAGCCATTCTTGATGCTAGTGTCTCAAGTTCATTTTGATACTGATCACCTATGACTTTGATGACATTTTTGAAAATGCATTTTCCCTCCTTAAATGACCACGATCAGGACAAAAAGCTCTCTTCAACTATTAAGTGTGTACAGAATGCAGGCACTAAACGTGAAAGCACACTGCTCAACAAAAGATAACTCAGACCGGAGAGCTTTTCAGTCATGTGAAAAAAGCACAGTGCTTTGCCAATAGTTGCACACGTGCAAAATGCATCCAACTCAAAGACAACCAATTACATATGCAATCTTCTGCTCCCCATATATGTATTATATTTCACCGAACAAAATACAAACCCATGTGCATACATTACAGTTCAATTGATATTATATTTTAGTAACACTGAAAAATAGAAAACAAATTTCAAAGAAAACCACTAACCATATTTCATGGTCTGATTGTTGTCCTGATGGATATGTTTGTCATTTACAATGGATCTACTGACTTTGTGTCCAATGTTTCATCAGCATTTGGCAAGGCTTAAATGGCTTTCACTTTTAATGCTCATTGACAATCAAGGAATACATTATCCCCCACTGAACTGAGATAACAAATCTATGGTTCTACTTCTGCTGCAGCAAGGCTAAATGAATGTACCCACCTTGACTACCTCCAAATACTGAAAGTACAACCCTTTAATGGTCTCTCCACTATCACAATAAATTTCTCAACAAATGCTGTACATGGAGTTACCAATAATTACAGTACAGTCTGCCCTGGAGAGCTGAACACTTTGAAATGATTGAACACCCTGCAATAACCTTAACTCATTCCATACCAGTCCCTGATTTTTCTGTATATTTACCTAGATGTAAGATGACAATTGGATATTTAAATTTTTCATGAAAAGAGCTTTCATTCAAGTACCAAGATGCCTATAGTCTCAAGTCAGTGGTTCTGGCACTGCCTGGCAAGTCATGCTGCAGCTGCCCTTGCAGTGCCAGAATCACTGACCAAGGCCTGTGACCATAGTATGGAATGAGTTATGGTAATGTATTTAAGGGTTCCAAGCATAGCTGTTACAGTATACCCTCGAGTAGCCAAATACCTGCAACATCCAAACCATGAAATAGGGTACCTGGTTTCTTCAGCAGTCACAAGGTTCACTGTAGGGTGGTTTAACAATAATATATTGTCTTCCACTGTAATTGGCCAGGTGGTAGAATGTGTTGTTCAAACTTTACTGTATATCTAAGAACTATAGATCTGTAACTCCCATACAGGTACACAAGGGGATTAAAGGAATTAGCACTAACTGTTGAGTAACAGGACTTACCTCGGTACTAAATGGATTTTGTATAAACACAAAGTGACAGGCTATTTTAGACCCAATTCACAGTTCTGGCTATAAATACTTTCACTCCACTGAGGGTATTCATGTAGAAATACCACAAACCTGTTAGAGAACTGTTTAATCTTGTCAAACAAATTGGGGATCTGATTTTAATAGTTTGGCCTCATTACATAATAAGTGAATGCCACAATAAAATAAAACATTCGGAACAATGTGATCAAATTTTCTCATAGGCTTGATTTTTCAGATACATAGTTTACATTATATATATATATATATATATATATATATATATATATATATATATATATATATATATATATATATATTAAAGAGTATACAAGTATCAGATTAGAAATTTTGTTTTGTTTGTGAAAGTGAATTCATGTGCATACTGTGCAGTTTTAACACCCATGTAAGGTCACTTCAGATTTTGCTCAGAAATCTCAGAGAATACAGGACTCTGAAGCACTGTATACATACTGAGTTTATTCTATGTTTGAGGGTGAATTATCATTTTCTAGAGTGAAATCCAATAGTAGTAACTCACTGTAGATCACATATCCAAACATTGTTAAAAATTAATTGTCACGTACTGGATCAGTGATGTGATGCATTGACACAAAATCGACAAAATTAAAAGTAGGCTTAGTGCATATTTTTTTGTGATGGATACCTACATTTTATTCGACATACAATAAACAAAATCTTACATGACTGAGAGCGAGTTACTATTTTTTATTCTCACATGGGATCATTGTTGGTAGGGAAAATCATGAGTAACCGCAGATTTTCTGTTTCTCAGGTCATGTCAGGGTTGTTACCTGATGACAGAAACTAGATAAGGTGACTATTCCTGCACCCAAACTACTGCTGCGGCCACATCCAGTTTCACTTCAAATTGTTTCAAACTTTGCCCATAGATGAACAACAAATACAAGGGCCCCGCCAACAGAATGTCCAGTTGTAATGAGGTTGACATGAGTCTCTCTGAAGTCAACAGCAATTGAGTGACACTGTACCTGAGACAAGGAATACTCTCAGTATTCCTTGTCTCAGACTGTACCAAGACAAATATATGAAAAGGCTTAAGTCAGCAGCTTTTAACATTGCCCTGCACATCATGCTGCAGCAAGGAAGGAAGGAAGAAAAGAAAGACAAGAGACTTTATGCTTATTGGTATTTGAATGAAAAATGTTTTTACACAGAATTTTAAATTATGGTTATCATTGCAAATCTTGGTTAACAAACATGAAACCAAGCAATGCCATTATGTTTTGGCATGAGTTAACCCTGGTTCTAATCAAAAAGCACCAACTTGCCTTCTAAGTGACCAGACATACATGCTGTGCCAATAAATGAGCACAGCTACACTTCACGAAGAAATCTGATGATGGGACAACACCACCGATATATTGACAGACTTGGCACAGCAGAAGTTTACCCACAGGGAAGAAAACACTTGTACTAAACAGGGGGTATAGTCTATGATTTCTTTTCATCTCTGCATTTGCAGAATGGATGTATCATTGACTTCGCAAAGGGGCATCCATTCTTGAGTGTGTATACAGAAAAAGCAATCTTCAAACACATGTGTTTGAAAGTTCAATGCCAATTAAAGTCCCACACGCATGCATGTATGTACTTATTCCTAGATTCCTTGTTTTTCTGAGATGTAAAAGCAAGCATTTTGTTGCTCTTGAGTCCAATCACCCATCACTTCAGTACAGTGAACATCAACAGTTCAACTTCACCTAGATCTTTATCACAATGCTGGACTAACATTTAACAAAAAAAGGGCTCCACTACCAATGTACCATAGACTTTGTGGCTTCATCTCAGCAATCATCACCGTGGTGTGCAGTCAATTTGAAGCTGTACCAAAATAAACTTGTTGACAGTTACAAGCCAATCAGGATCTGAGACAATGCAAACAGCCCACAGGTGATGACAGAACACCAAACGTCCATGAGCACCTTGAACACAGGGACCACTTTTGGTCACCACATGTCTGGATATTCAGATTCTATGAACTTGTATCATGGTCAATTATATCATACTTCTAATTCCAGTCTTCTTCTATTTGTGTTTATTGCAACATGAGAGAAAGTTCAATTTTCATGAAAGAGCTGATTTCACCCCACAACACTATCCTCTCACATCTCATCTTCCATGAAAACGACAAATGGGTGTTCCTCAAGTCAAGGGTAGCTCCTGAGTCTGTTAAACATGTGAAGTTTCAATGAGACCAGAATTATGGGGGTCTGTAATGCACACAGGTTTTTGTTTTTTTCTGTTCCTACCAGGTTATCATTCATGATTACATCAATATTACACTGGTCTTTGTACAAACTGTTTGTTTAATCCTATGCATTTTGTTTATATTACAGCAACATTTAATGTAACATCCACTAATTCATGACCTCTGGCATACTAAGGCCTCCAATGGTATTGTATGATTATCTGATCAAATGTCAAATATAATTTGTCACTAGAGACATATTTTGGTTGGCAGGCTAGCAAAAATAATGAACTTTACCATGAACAAATGTATTGAGATAAAAAATTCTAAGTTTTACCGCAACTTATAAATACTGGTAGGAAACCAATTATGACGTAAATGGAGTGTCGTGTGAGAAACCCACATTACATTTTACCAGGTATATGTTTCACACATAAAATATGAGAGTCATGCCTGTATATTCATGTGCCATCACTTCATCTAAAGAAAGATGTTTAGACAGCTTTATTATTTCATTAATATGCAATGGTTTCTAACAAAGATCACATTTTAAAAAATTTAATGCAATCATTCATGCTTAAAATTCAACATAATCTTGACCATTCAATGCAGATTTCTTTTTGAAGTTGATGATGATAAAATTTATTCCCACAATAACAGTCAGTTATGTATCAAATTGTACCATGGTTTAACTTTAAATAGTAATGCTTTATTGACATCATTACACCATATACAATTATATAACTTCGCAAGTCAAGTTTTGTCTTTACAACATAACCGTTGCTGTTATTGGCCAGCCAATTTTGTCTTACCATCTTCTCGGCTACCTGAAACTCAACAAAAAAATAAAAAATAATGGTACTCGATTCATCACAATGTCAATGCGACACCACACCAGTATTCAGAATACTATTATGCCTTTTCTGGACGCGGCGAAACAATTTCATGCCAGTTCTCCCACTAGTACCAAGAACTATTTAATCATTCATACTCACCAAATGTGTCTGAAACAATGGGATGAAGTAAATACATGCACCAGAGCCACAGATTTGTGACTTTTGCCCATTTACGATGTCCATGGTGCATGATATTCAGTGGGAAATCCATGTTCATTAATCACACCCCAATCGCGACCAACACTGGTCCTGGTCGCCGGTGTCAACACATCACTTTCACTGCCTCCAACAGCACTGGTATCTTTCGTTTAGTCGGTTCATAAAATTCGAAGACCAGAAATTCATTTACTAAATGATAAATTCCACTGGACACAAGATCCACAAAGTGAACACTGAAGTAGAATCCAGAGCGATAATAGGTTCATTCTCACGCCCAAGCCACACCAAAACCCCACGACGCCATGTTGCAACAACTGGTTTGAGTCAAGCTTGCAAAGTACGGGAAAGTCCCGTTTGTACGGTTCAACATCACATAATCAACTTATATCCAATGTGCTTAATTCTATTTGTTAAAATTTTTAGGTATTCCATATCGTAACATAATTTCCACCGCTCCAATCTCTGAAATTCCCTCTGGTACTTTCGCGAAGTCAACCCCAAGCACTTGTCCTCTGTTTGAAAACTCTGTACCACGTGGGTTAATGTCTCAGCCGCTATTGGCGCAAAGCGAACGAGGTCAGGTGGCAAACGGGTCAAAGCTGAGTGGGTTCACCAGGTATGTCCAGGTATTGTTATCACCTGGCGAAGGTGTGCCATTCGCAATGACAAAGAATGTGACATGTTGTGGGGGTCAATTATCGAAAAACTACGTTTCCGGATTTTTTCTTTCACAGTATTTCCTCGTCATTGTCATATTTTTTCATCATTTGCTTACTTTATGTTTCATCTTGATTCGTTTTTTTTTTTCTTTCTCTTTTTCTTGCACTCTTTATCAGTAGCTTTATGTGCTCCGTTTCGAATGCTTTGGGATTGTAGTAAATTCAAAATAAAATTTAGTAAATTTTAACTTGCTTTGAAAATATTGGTACCTTTGTTTTTACCATTAGATTTCTTGTAATTTCTGGAACATTTGTCACACCATAGTTAATCTTTTAAGTTACTAAAGCTCTAGAAGGAAATTGGGCAATTGCATGTGCAACTGGTCAATTTTGCTATCAGACCCTTGAAAAGAGAAAAAAAACACAATGTATCCGGGTGCTACCTCATGATTTATGCCCTATTAATACTGGTAATGATCTTAGATGCTTAAATGTACGTGTATGCACAATGGTGCTGTAGTAGGGATTTCAATATATATATATATATATATATATATATATA
The DNA here is from genome assembly GCA_964020975.1 of Hermodice carunculata. Taxonomy (NCBI): domain Eukaryota; kingdom Metazoa; phylum Annelida; class Polychaeta; order Eunicida; family Amphinomidae; genus Hermodice; species Hermodice carunculata. Next base: position 24,622,032 of record OZ026613.1, read on the forward strand.
TATATATATATATATATATATATATATATATATATATATATGTGTGTGTGTGTGTGTGTGTGTGTGTGTATAATTTAGAATTTAGTAGTTATAGCATTTGTATTTATCAATTGGTTGTGTGGCTACAGTATTTTATGTTGTGTATGTGTTTTGTTTTACTGTATGAGCCCTGGAGGGCGCTACGAATTGATGTACTTGGTCCCTTGCGGACATTTCGTACAATTAAGTATTACTACTACTCCATACGTGGTTATGTGGATTTGATTATACTATTGATTTCCTTTGGTTATGAATAGGCCTACATTGATTAATTTGAAAATGGAATTAAAATCTCGCGTCAACCATTTCTGCTGTACCCATGTTTGCTATCAAAGGGTGGCTGGGAAATTATTTCTGTGTGTTATTGAATGATTATGTTTGATGTTAAAAGTAATTTTATATTCCACATTTGTTTCATTGTTACTAAAAATTATATATATATATATGTGTAGGCCAATACATGCACATGCACATGCACACGCATGCATATGTTAACACCCACATATATATAATATGTATATATATATATAATATGTATATATATATATATATTTATATACATATATAATATGTTTGATTCTATATAATTTTCATTTTAACTCAATATTATATGTACATATAAATAACACATACACATGCATGTATGCATGCATGTATGTATGTATGTATGTATGTATGTATGTATGTTATACATGTGCCCCCACTAGTAAAATAGCGCCACGTTCATACATACATAATTGTAGGATCATATCTGGGAGTCATACAACACAGTTATAAACATTGTACATATTATATATAATTACGTTAGCTGAAACCTTTTATTGATATAATGATCAGATATGTATGTTCGTTTGAGCTTTCCGGAAATCGGGGATAAAAACAATCTCCTACCCTCATCACGTTTGTACTCAAACGTACAGACCTGTGAGACCTCTTTTTTTTTTCCCTGAATATTACTAATCATTAAGATAGTCTGTACATTTTTTGTATTACTTGCTGAAATTAAAAGTCGCATCGTAGCATGTGAACTGTTTCCAACTGTACAAAGCGCAAGTAAACGTTTGGCTTCTGTAATACGCAATCTATGGAAAAGAAGTGGAAGTGCCATCAAATATCGAACTTATCAAAGAATTTGACCGACGCCATCCACCTCTAATGTTTTAAGCCGACTAGTTCAACATTTGTTTATTTCCCTGTTGCACATTTTTCATATGCATGACTTTAATTTGAGAATTAATTTGTTATATTTAGTTTAAAGCTATTTTAAAAACAAACGGAATTATGACAAATAAGTGTATAGCACTTGCCAAACTCTTCACTCATGAATACTACATCCACTGCATGAGACCAATACGAAATATCGCTCTTCACTATTGAATACTACATCCACTGCATGAAACCAAACATACGAAATATGAATATATATTGGGACTGACGTTGGTGTCTTCAATTAGCATGTAGCTGTGTTCCCATACCAAGATGGTAACATATTTTCAAAACATGCATATAATATCATGGTAAACTTTTATTTTAATTTATTGCAGTTTCTCTTTTGATTAAATTTTACAGAAGCTATTTTTCAAATGTAAACTCGCCCAACTTTCAGGTTCGTGGTCATAATAGATAACTGAGACCGAAAACAACAAATATTAAGCAAGATTTGCCAGCAAAATGTGCGCAAATTTCTATGAAAGTTCTTCAAAATATTTGTTCTATAGGCTATATTTTGTTGTGACATGTTATTTTCATGTGCTAAACTTTATTGTGATGTAATTACGGTGTACGGTGTATGCATCTACTTTATATAGATACATTACGCCTGTTACAGACTTTTAATCAATAATAATAATAATGATAATAATAATAATAATAAGAAGTAGTAGTAGTAGTAGTAGTAGTAGTAGTAGTAGTAGTAGTAGTAGAAGCAGTAGTACTGGTATTAATATTAGTTTTAGTATTGGTATTTTTATCATCATCGTCGTCATCATCATCATTATCATATTAATGCTAAAAATTGAAAGAAAAAAGGAGAGAAAAAGTGCGGATTTATCTGCATTACTAAGTGTTGTAGCGACCGGAGATTTTTTTTCTTGGTTTAGATTGTCCTTTTAAACAGAGAATTATAAACACAGACAAATTAACCCCCAACAATTTAGGGCCCTAAAATGTACAGTGATCCTGACACCTTTTCATATATTGAGGTCTTATTTCATCAAGCAGTTTCTACTGAATATTGAATAGGCATATATTGGTGTTACCTGTTTCATGTAATGCTGAGTCAGTGTCGAACGAATGCTGAGTGGCTTTGAAGTGCGCTTGTCTATGTTGCTACCTGTTTCATGTGGAGTTAAGTTTTGAGATTCTCTCTGTTTTTTATGTTGATACACAACCACTGGTTTTCTTGTTTAAAGTTCATAGAAAAGAAGCCTTTGTCGACACTGATGTTGCTCAAAACACGTTAATTAATGCCTTTCATATTATGATCGCAAACGCAATGCATAGATGACTTTAAGATTAAACATGCTGGCACTTGAATGAAAGCCTCTTGTAATCATCGAAAACTTGAACGGAAATATTCAATCTTCGGAAACCAGGGACTGATATCGAATGAGTTTAATTCATGACGCATCTTTCCCTTACCTCTTAGAGTTGACAGCGCTTTTACATATGCATTTCATTGTGTAGCTCAGTAAGACCAGATTTATTCCTCTGGCGGTCCATTCATCTAACAAATATTAACTCAGTGTTACTTAGTTAGTTTGTTTCACGCGCATATAGAAAGTGTGTGTGTGTTTAATTAATGACCGAAGATTTGTTTTTTTTTTTTAATTTTTAATCAAACTTTGTGGAAAACATGGACAATCGATGCAAATGATAAATTGTACTCTTTGGTTTGTTTGGGTTTGAGAAGCATGGATCTTCAGGTAACAGAGACATATTGGGCGTGATCTGGTACAGGTTGAGGCATAAAAGTAGACAAGGTGTTACCTTGAAAACCTCAGCTGATGATTATTTTTAAATTGAACATGAGGTAAAACGTAAAAATGATTAATTTTTAATGAAATGAAATATCATCATCATCATCATCATCATCATGTAACAGAAATTGAGTTGATTTGCAGTGAAACTAGCATTAGTAAATTTAAAGAGCATGACATAGCAGATATTGCTTTACTTGCATATAAGTTTATAATTTTCCCTTGAAAAATTAATCACTATGTACAATGTCAAAGTTATTTTCTTTTAATGTGTGTTTTTGTTAGTTCACAGTCGTTAACTTTCATTCAGGCCTATGATTTTCTTTTTTTCTTTCTTCTTTCTTTTTTTTTTTTAATGTCTAGAGATTATGTTCAAAATTTTCTTGATTCATGTATCGACCCAGCAGAGGGCAGCACCTGTCAGTACAGTATGGATGCAGCTGTCTGGATATATTTCCCATTTTACCCGGGATAGCAAGGAGGCATGGCATGGAAATCGGGTGGGCAGTGCGGGAGCAAATGATGGGTAGGGTAAGCATGGTAAGACCCAAATGTATAAGTATAAAGTGCAGTACGTCAAGTTAGGTATAATGGCCGAGTTTAGTTATAAAGTATAGTGCGTCACGCTGATATAACAGTCTTAGACACAGAGTTATGCTTGGTACAATCATGGAGTTTCTATCTCCATCATCCATACCATGGACCATGGCATGGTACAATGCCAAGCTCAAGTTTCAAAGTACAACACCAAGTTTAAGCCTGTGGAAAAGCAAAATTTTACAAAAAGCAGTGACAGATGTTTTGTCCATGAATCTCCGTATCAAAAACTGATCTTTGTTTGTCTGATATTTTATAATGATATTTTACGCTTGAACTTGATTTGCCTCCGCTGTTTCAGCTCCAGGATAGTAAAATACTAAAGTGGTAGAAATTAGAATAGAATCTCCCTGGCCTTATCTTTGTCAGGTTAATCTTGAGATCATTTGAGGATATGGATTAGCTGAATCCAGCGAGGGAATGAAGATGTTCCCGCCCATGTTGGAGTCAACCCAGGTTGGAATATTCCAACATGGTGCGGTCATGTGGCAATGGTGATGCGCAACATGTTTTGATGATTTGAAAGTTGGTTCTTGCCCAGTGAGAAAGAGTGGTAGAACTGAGTTCAAACACCATTTGAATATTTGTATTAAAAATAAAACTGTCACTGAACCTTGCTTGGCAAGTACCATGGAGGTTATAATGATTCCTCCAGGCAAGTTACAAGATGTCAAGAAGTGGCAACGAACTGGATTCTTTGAAATTTAATTTATGGCCAGTTCTTGTAAGGAAAGGCTTTCCTTACAAGCACTGGCCATAAATTTCTGATCACATAACAGTACATCATAACCAAATTAAGTTAGTATCGCATTATCTGCAAATGCTGATACTGCTTGTAAGTGGTGTGTGTGTATTTTAATATAACAGGTCAATGATCATCCAGAGGAAAACATTTCCAGCTAAATCTCAGGCTACCCATGGATCGATCAACAATCCTTGTTCAAGGCCTATTTCTGTTATAGCAAGATTAATTTAAATGGATATTTTTTTGTGATTCTGCACATTCAAAATATAATTTTTGAATGTTAACATCAAAGTTCTTGAAAACTGCAGCCAGTCACACAATTATTTCTAAATGCATATATCACACCGTCAGATATCATGAATAATTCCCACATGACCGCACCATGTTGGAATATTCCAACCTGGGTCAGATTCCAACATGGGTTGGAACAAAGATAAAGGGGCAAAACAATGCAAGACCTGTTGTCAATACCTTTTCCAAGGTTAGATGATCACGGAAGTGATACAATTCACATTACCTTTGACTTGTCAGATTAAATGTGGACTGATTTGATGATCATGATGGTGTGGGTGTGGATTTGCATGTAAGACATAGTGAATACCCTATATGTGAAATGTATTAGCATTTATGGAATTTCCAGACTTAAGACCCAGATGTGGAATATGATTCAAGCTTGACTTCAGATTTTTAGCGAAGTATATTTGTAATGTCTTGCTGTGATCAGTTTCTTCTGCCACCTTCTAGCTGTCAAATTCACTGTAGTTGCTGGAAGAAATGGTGGATTTGACATTCTCAGGAATTGGGTCTCGCTTCTATGGAACCAAACGTGTCATATACATGTTTACTTTTGTACTCTTAAGTCATTCTGATTTGTATCATTCACTTGTATGTTGTAAGAACTTTGTTAAATTCACTTATATGAAACATCCCTTGAGTAGTTACCTGCTGAAGACCCTTTAATTAATTTGGGCTAATACAGTCTATGTCGAAATTCTACAGAGAAATGTGTGCAATATGGACAATAGTACATGTACTTCCATATGTATATAGGTTAGACAGTGACAGGTTAGCTGATGGAGAGTAAAGAGTTCAGACTGCGGAATAGGGCTATGACTACTAGCAAGTGGTTCTAGACAAAAAGACACAAATACAAAATTTATATGTTCTTATTTGTATTATAGACCTCTTCATTATGCATATTTCATTTGACCATCCAGTAAATGGCAGAAAATCAGCCAGCGTTTATCAGCACTCACCCAAATATCCCACTTAAAAAATAAAGTACACTATAGTACTTATGTGATGTTTATTTATTTCAAAAAAGTCAAATTGAGGGTGGGTGGGCCTAAAAGGTTTGTGCCTAAGCTTGATTGTACATGGATCAGTAAAGCACATATTCTTTGCTAATAGGTGTTTGTTTGTTGATGTACATCATGCCCCCCCCAACTATGGTTTTCTTTTTTTTTGAGGGGGGGGGGGGGTGTCATACATTGGAAAATGAAAGAATATTAAATAGCTCAGATGCAAATTTTCTTTCAGAAGCTGATAAGTATGTCTTCCATGTCCTATTCAAGACTGCATACTTTGGCAGCCAGGTATGGAATGACTAGGTCACAAATAGTGCATTTCTCAATGCACCATGTGGAGGTGGAAGGAGTGAAGGATGTGAACATTGTCAACCAGTCCAGATCAGCACAGACCAATGCACCACAGGCTCTAACCACCCATTCAGAGAGATATCCTTATGACTGGCATACACAGGCTACAGTATATATGCATGTAAGCTATTATCTCTTGATAGCAGACCTTACCATAGCAGGGCTTACCGATTCACATGCCCTTAGCCCAGGACAGGTAATAGAGCCAATCAGGACAAGTAATGGTTTCACAGCACTTCCCCTGGGGAGGGGGGGGGGGGGGTAAAGCAAAAAGTTTGTATGAGTGGTTTAGTACACCGGACAAGTATAATATCAGCAGAAGTTGGTATGAGGATCAGACAAGAAAAGGAAAAAAGGAAAGAAACTTGTTTAGTTTTAAATGTATTTAAACACCCAGTTGGTACCTGACCAGCCTTTAATAACCACTAAATAATTCTAATTGCAAGAGGCAGTGTCACAGTAGAAAATGATGACTTGATCAAAATATATACAAAGTATACCAATGTAATGACTGTGGAATGAAAACTTTGTAAATATGAAGCCAAGTATACATATACATACATATAAACTCTTCAATCTTTTATGGTTACAATTGAAAGCATATATGTACATACAGTATGAGGACTGCATTAACTCATTCCATGCCAGTCCCTGATTTTTCAGTATATTTTCTTAGATTTAAGACGACAATTGCATATTTAAATTCTTCATGAAAAGAGCTTTCGTTCAAGTACCAACATGCCTATGGTCTTAAGTCAGTGGTTTTGGCACTGCCTGGCAAATCATGCTGCAAGGGCAGCTGCAGCATGACATGCCAAGCAGTGCCAGAACCAGTGACCAAGGCCTGTGACCATAGTAAGGAATGAGTTAAACCTACCTTTGCTGGGGATAGTTTGTTCTCAAAATGTTCAACAGTCCAGTGTGCCCATTTTTATGGTACCAAAAAGGCAACATGGATTTGATAGCAGATTTTCATCATGCCATTCTTGGTTCAAATGTTGGCTGACCATCGTAAATGTGGTACATTTCACAGAAAATAGCACAATTCTGTTTAAAATCAAACATGGAAAGAGAGGTTGAAAAAAACTGAAGATTTAAATGTGTATAGTTTTAAATATCAGGAAGAGCTATCCTGCAATAAATATTTTTAAAGCTGGTCTGACTATATGCAGGCGCATGATTGAAAAGGAACCTAGATGGGTTAGAACACTATTGCCATGTTGTCTGCATATATACAGCTCAACATGGAGTATTTTATTCTGTTAATTGCCTTTCTGTGTAAAATCTCTTGCACCCAACCCACCTGCAGTACACCTTGCACAGTACCAGATGCCTGTGGTTTTGTTAATTGCTCTTAAAAAAGTTTCAGGTCTACACAAGGTAAAGTGTTTAGATAAATATACTCTTCATTCTATTATATGTACTTGTATTTTGCAGTGGCCCTACTGTGAAAAGAGATGCACTTACTGCAATTTCAACAAGTATATCAGGTTTGTATCAGCATGAAAGTTGCAAAACAAATCTTAATTATATGTACATTCACACATAAGTGTTGCAAAACTTTCAAACTACATGTACAGTGGTACCTGCTCCAAAGACCACCTCTCGTGAGAAACCACATTAGTTTTTAAGACCACCCTTTCAAGACATTGGCCTTTTATTTCTTTGTTAATTTACCTGCAATGAAAGACCACCTGTCATATGTGACCACTTTTGTCTGGCATTAGGGGTGGTCTTAAATTGCAGGTACCACTGTACATGTATTTGTATTGCCTGACACTAGGAATGCTGTCTAATCCCGGATATTATTGATAATAAACTACAATGTAGACAAGAAAGAAATTCAAAATGTTTTACTTCATAAAGAAATAAATTTGGGAATTTAAAAAAAAAAATGCATGTATACATATCATTTTGGTTACCCCAAGATGCACCAGTATATGTATTGCAACATTTCTGAGTCCCTTTTATGTCAGGTTGCAAAATGTTGTTAAAAAGGGATAATTCTTATAGGGAACTCCCTTTTTGTCATTGTGAATCAAAGTAATGGTGCACTTAATCCTCATTACTTGTATCTGTGACAAAATTTTTGATTCTGCATAAATGGATGGAAATATTTTTTTTACATGGTGTCCTGCTGTGAATTTGTAACGTTTTGAAAACTTGTTGGTGTTGGTGTTGAAATACTGGCATTCAAATGTACATTTTAATTTACAGGTAAAATATTAAATTAAATTAATGTACATGCAGTCTGTAAGTGTGTTCTAATAGGAATAGGACATTTTTATTTTCAGTAAAAGTGTTGATCACCACAGAATGAAAATGTGCCTGGAAAAAGAGACTGCAAGCTTGGTTCAGCTGAGTCAGGTGAAAAACGTCATGTCCGTGTTCTTTGGAGGAGGTAATGAAATACATGTAGTTTAAATATGCAACACTGTACTTTTTAATATTAACATGGTTTGAGCCCTTGTCTAGTTTTATAACTGAATTTTAATATTACCAGAGATTTGTACAAGTATCTGGCTGATCAGTTGACTTTTCTGATCTCCAAAATGGGAGTAAAATATTTATGAAAATACACATCTAATGTACATATATGGTTTCTTATTGGCTAAACTCATTCTTAGAAAGTAAAATAAGTATGTATACACCCTTAAGTACTGCCCCTGCATTTATCTACAATTTCATAATTTGTAAAATGCTTCAGCAATTGCTGAGAGGAAGGACTGTATTATGTATATAAGCCCCCCCCCCCCCCCCTAAAAAAAAGCAAAAAGGATTTTACAATGCAAAAAAAAAAGTCTGAAGATGACCAATTGACCCACAGCTTTTTAAATGACCCACACTCTGATGAGACACAATCTTTTCTATTGGCCAATAGAGTTTTAAAGTATGTGAAAATATCTGATGTGGTTACATGTAATTGTGTGGTACTCTCTCCATTAGAACAACGCATCACATGCTCGTCACTAATGTACTTTGCCACCTCACACAGCCATTTTGTGCAGAATGAATCAGTCAATGTCTCAATTAAAGTGGTTTTTATTTCTGCTATGCGTAACTTTCTCTGTGTGACAGGTACACCTAGTTTAGCCCAGCCATCCACACTGGCAGCAGTATTGGACACAGTGTCCAGAGTAGGTCATCTTGCCGAGGGTGTGGAGGTTTCCATGGAGGCAAACCCTACCTCCCTTGAGATGAGCAAACTGAAGTGAGGCTATTTATCATACTGGTCACTCTTTCCTCAACTCCCTTCTATAATGACTGAAGGAATCAATCATTTACTGTTCACTGCAGAAGTAGTATTTTGACTGTGGAAGGAAGGGGGCCACTCACAGATTTACCACAAAGTCAAGTGGATTTTGGACATTTTTTCACTTTTGTTTGGGGAAGAGGAGCAGAAAGTATGGTCTGTCAGTACAGCATGTATGTATGTGTCTGTGTGCATGCATGCATGTATGTTTGTATGTATGTGTTTTCCCTTGTTTGCTCACCTAGTCTAATGCATGGTATATATTTTTTTTCACCAATACATGATCTTGATTGTCGGCCAATTTCCCCATGATACAGGTTTAAGTATTTCTAGTTGTTAACACATCTTGACAAACGATGGGTAAAAAGAACTGAAGATTTCTAACTTAGCAATTGCATAAGCCATTTTCTGCTTACCCATGATCTGGGCAATGAGATAACACCTTCCACTAGATTTTGAAACCCTCTCAACCTGAACCAAGTGATCCAGTTAACACGCTGCATGATAGTTTATTTGGAAAGTAAAGTGCACTTGTTTAAAATGTAAGATGCATATGCATGTATTACGTGATGACAGATGTTTCTGCATGGGTATAAAATGGCCCCTCAGCAGTTTTACATTCAGTCCTTGACAAATTCCATTTTCAACAAAATAGTCAAGCTGAGGATTATGTTTTACACTTGTGAAGCAAAACTGCAGAACTTGGGATATTACTATTGAGAAAATAAAGCTTTCTGTGACAGTCAAGAAGTTAGGATCAGGAGCACAAATATATGTTTCATTGTCTGATTTGCCAAAGAAACTTGATTGTCTCCTGACACAATCCAAGGTGGGCTTGGGGACATTGAAACATTGAGTGTATGTTTGTCAGTGTGTCTGTACATGTATGCAGACTCAGGTCTAATCACAGCCACTGGGGACATAGGTACCTTGGTTCATCTTTGTGTTCAGGGTGAGATTATTTAGTTGTAATATTGAATGTCATTTCATTGAAGGGATCTGAATTCACATACGTTTAGACTCTGTTCAACAGATCCCCAAATGTATATGTATACTGAGGCCAAACAAGCATTCATAAAGTGAACCAGTTGGTGGTCAAATGTCCACGTCAGTGCTTTTGATTAATTTCAACAACAATGAAAAACAGTTTGAATGAGAATTGTAGATGAAGCCTATTTAGATAACATATCCCAGGTCAACAGCTTTTTTGACATGGGTTCAGTGCTCGGGATCCAACCCAACCCCCATCTAGGAAAGCTGTTGACCAGTCTTAATGAAGGGAGAAAGGTCATGTGAGCCTGTTAAAGTTGGAAGTAATTTAAATTTTAAAGATAAATAGATCCACAACATGCATGTTTTATTGTGGTCAGGTGTCTAATTTTGTAATTTACAACAATATGTCATTGAAATCTTAATTGCGATTAACATGTGCAGTGTATTTTTCCTTTTATTTTGCAGAGACTTCAAGTTAGCAGGTATAAACAGACTGTCTCTTGGAGTTCAGGTGAGGGCTGTTAAAAGTCTTTGATGCCGTATGGGGTCTCAGAGAGATCATGTACACTTTACCTGCTTAAGGACAGGAGATAGAACAAAAACCTTTTGACTTAGCATTTTCTGTCAGTTTCTAATATTAAAGTTAAGTATCTTATCAACCAACTTGCAAAAATTGAATTGCATAGATAAATTAGAAAAATATGAAAAAAAAAGAAAGAATGATTCTTATACTGTCATTTGGCCTGTGATTAGGCTTTGAAGTATTGTTTCTGTGAAGGAGGAATGGGATGAGAGGCTGAGGTTATAGTTATAGAAGGAAAGTGACCAGACAAAAATAATTTTGAGAAAGAGCATTTGTCTTTGTGGGGTCCTTACTGTTAGAAAATTGAAGCAATCTTTTTGTTTTGTTTAGTTCTTTTTTCTGTAGAATGGAGAAAATGAATACTTTGACACCAAAGAGAAAAAGAAAATGTGAAACTTGGAGGCCCAGTTGTAACACAATTAAACAAAATTTTTAAAAAGGGGAATAATTTTTTTGCGGAAAACAGGTTCACTTTAAATAAAGTTCTGTTCAGTAGTGTATGTATGTGAAATGTATGAGTGTACATGAAGAACAGTAGAAAGTCCTTTAAACTTTAATAAGTTTCAATAAAATTTATATTCCACCATTGACCGAGTATTTCAGAATTTTAAGTATGTAAAGCACTAAGTGTGACTGAAAAACTTTCTTTTCAACATTTTTCATACAAAGTGTATCCCTGGTTTCTTTGGGCAGTTTTTGGGGGAAAGTATAAGTCTTCCTAGTGTATTTTATTGTAAAATACCCACACCCTTGCAGGACATCAGGCAAGACCACTGGGGTGTGACTTGTGTATTCAGTTATTAACAGGCCAATTAAGCCATTGTTCTTGTACACTGGCACATGAGTTATTGTAATTCAAATTTGTGTCCAGTGATTTGTTAGTTATTTCATATTTGATCAGGTCTCTGTTTTACTCTATTGTTTGGACTATTCATTCAACACTTACAAGTTGAGATGCTTGGCTGTGGTTTTCTCTGGGACATGGGGAATACTTGCATATAGTTTTAGCATGCTAGCAGGATATTTTTGTGTGTATATCTTCTGCTCTGAACATGATGACAAAGATACTTCCATGGTCAGGCCACTGCCAAAGTTTCTTCTGACTCGGACTCTGCTCAGGCAATGTAGAGTTACGTTATCATCATTTCTGAAAAGTGGACTTGAGCATGCTTCATCAAAATGGAACTAAATGGCAACACAGCATATGTGAAACCTTAATTGTTTGTCATGTATGCATGGCGGACAGCCAGCTCTCTCTATTACAGAACAATCTCCCTGAATGTTGTCGGCAGAAGAACTTTATTTCTAAATTCGATTAACCGGATGTTGTAGTAACTTATATATCTTCATGTACATGTACTACAACAACATCCCTTTGCATGAAGATAAAGATAATTCAAGTCCAACTGGCTGACAGCTGTACCAGCCAGACATAAGGACTGTACCAGCTTGGCATGAGGACTGTGGTACAGATACATGTACATCAATGAGTGTGTCATTTGCTTGCAGACGCTGTCTGATTCAGGGCTGTCCTTGCTGGGGAGACAACACAGTGGCGAAGAGTCACTCAGGTAGGCAGCTTACACCTCAAGGTGATTGTCTGCATGAACATCTGCATGAACATCTTTCCTTGTTTACACAGATATGTGTGTATGTATGTGTGAGTCACTGACCAAATTGTCTGTGACCAAATGGAGTGACTTACGATGCAAGATTTTGTGGTCTGTCCATCTGAATTAGACACAATCATTCTGTTTATCTGTAGTGTTCCGAATGGTGGGGTTAAAAAGACAAGTGTCTCTCAGTTGTTTGAAGCTTATTGTGTCAAGGTCCATCCACAAACATTGCAACAGTCATATGGGAGATAGAAATCCAAGTGAACTTATGTGATCTCCTCTAAAGCAATATTACAAATACAATGGGTAAGAGGCTGAACAGTAGGCTTCAATCAGTGCCGATACACATACAATATCTGTAAGATATACTCAAAATTAAGTAGTACAAGTTACAGATTAATGAAAATTGCCAAAGAGATTTAATGAAAAAGAGAATAAGTATCACACTTGGTCTTGTAAGTTAGGGATGGTTCAACATTTTCATCATTTTTGAATTAGTACTTACAGTACGCAAGGGGGGAGGGGGTTAAGTGGGTCTGTACACTTTCACAGGATATGGAAAATGATGGTCAACTTTTGGCCTGTTTTGTGCAATTTTGCTATGATTTGGGGGGGGGGGGATATCATCATTTTTAAAGTAGTAATTTGGGGGGAGGGAGGGGGTCATGAAATTTAGTACCCTAAGTACTAATTCAAAAATGATGATAATGTTGAACTATCCCTTAATAAATTTATCTTTTTTAGCAGGAAGATAATAAAAAATCTGTGCAGATAATATTGCCAAACTGTTTCAGATGCCTTGAGCTGGCAAGAGAGCTGTTTCCAGGAAAAACCTCTACAGATTTGATCTTTGGTTACCCAGGTCAAACACTTGAAGCATGGAACACAGAACTGGAGACTGTAAGATTTTTTTCCCTTCAGGTTGTAAAATATACCACATATACACACGTACATGGTAGAAGATATATTGTGATAGTCCTGGTGTTTGACAGCGTCTTCTTCTAGTCGGCAAAATACTATGTAACCTATGTAGGTAGGTAAGGCATTTGTGAGGATCTGTGTGATTTATGTTTCAAAGTCATAAGAATAAGAGGTTTGACACACAGAAAATACCGCCATTTGACATTCATGGATATTTACAAATGGAAGCAGCAAAAACAGTTATAAACTGCCATGGGACAAAAGAGAGCAATGCAGTTTGACCTCCCATGTGTTGCCTCTATCCCTCGGTGAGATCTCATGAGAACAGAAGATTCATTGCATTAGATGTTGAATGTGAGCAGCTTTTATTTTGCTTCAAAACAGAGCTGCACACTGCTGAGGGAAATGCTGTAAATTTATATAGCTTTCTCATAACTGTTTTTTTTTTATGTGGGCGGGGTTTAAATTTATCAACCAATGGATTTTTAGCTAGTGTAAGTAACTTTCACAGTAGATTTACAAATGTGAGGTTGCTTTACATGACACTTAATAAGTTTGTAGACTGGAGTTGGTTTTTGTCATCCAAACTTTATTGAGCAATTTAATTTTTTTTTTTATAAAAAAAGACTCCTTTTTTCACTTTGTGGCTTCCTTATGAGGGGTAGAAATTAACTATTTTTTCAAGTTTCCAGTGGACAACCACATCATTTTCACAATTTGCCCAAGCCTCCAGAAATTTGCCCAATTTCCCACCGCATGAGAATTGTAGTTGCTAGTTAGCTTGCTAACAGACCCTGATATTTAAAATGTTGCAAATATAGATGAACAAGAGCTGTATTTGCTTCCACTATAAAAACAGCATTTCTACACGAAAATTTTTTAGGAACTGTATTTAATGTTCCCACTATTGTTGGAAATGATATGTTCTGCTGAAGATAGAAAGTTGCCCCATGGGAAACCAGCTAAGGAAATAAAGTTGCCCCGACACGAATGAAAGTTGCCCGGGGCACCTAGACACCCGTTAATTTCGAACCCTGCTTATTGACAGCATAAGACATTTGCCAGAGCTGCGTGATCTGTTTGAGAAGTTTGAGAATGAATGTGGTACAATGTTACAGATTCTGAAGGTGTGTGATGACCATATATCGCTGTATCAGCTGACCCTGGAGCGAGGCACTGCTCTCTTCAAGAGAGTCCACTCAGGTGAGCTGGTGAGTAAAAACAGTGCATTCATTTGTGAGGGTTTACACATTTTGTCAGAGGTTTTTTATGACTTTGTGTTGCCTGCCAAAAAGTGCAAACAAGTGGCAATGGATGCAATAGAAAGGAAGTACTGATATTTATGTTATACACAAATTTCTGTCAATATTACGGGCAAAATTGTAATTGATATTTGATTCAGAGAAGTTTTTGGCTCATTATTTTACAAGAAACCTCTCAGGCTTGTTTATTAATGCGAGGAGCCAAGTGATGCAGCTACTTATCAGGTGCCTAGGAATTTGGTCCCTGTTCTTTCATTGCTAACAAAAATAGCAAATTTGAATATCAGTGTTGGAATGTAAATCACATTTATTGAATTTGTAAGATAATCTTCACACTTTTAAGATTTCATTTCACCCTTTTTTTCCCCAAGTAATTTTTCCTATTTTTTCACAATGATTTTATTTTTACTGTATCTGTGAAGAAAGTGAAAACACAACAAACATGCTGAAGTCAAAACAGTTTACAGCACATAAAGTTCCAAGGTCAAGTTTGAATAAGCTTTATATCATGGTGACTCGGAGAACAAGTTACAAAGACCATTTGTAGAGCTGTTTTTCTGATGGTGAAAATATACTGTATAAAAACAGAGATAATCTCAAAGTAAAAGTTACATAAATTCAGATAATATACTCTGGTATAATCGTTAAGCCTATACTGACAGTTTCCGAAAAGACAGATTGTGGCCAAGAAATTTGTAAAAAATGGACATATAAAGCTATGTTAAATGTGATGTAGATTTTTACAACAGTTGAATCTTCATGCAAAGTTGGATTGTTGGATTGCAAAAGATGAGATCTGCCCTTGTGTATAAAAAAAAAAAAAGAATAAAAGAAAAAATGAAGAAATAATGTTTGATTGTGACAGGTGGTACCTGACAGTGACATCATGGGAGATATGTATGAGTTGGCTGTACAGGTGAGTGTGACACAAGGCAAGTCTGGCATATTATACAGGTAGGTGAGGTAAAGGTCGGCTCAAGGCCCACTGCAGAGTTCTGCTAAAACTATTATACAGGTAGTTATGATGATGTGTTTCTCATTGCTTACAGCTGCTAATGTACATGGAGACAAAAAATATGAACAGTAATCAGACAATATGAATGACCCCCCCCCCAAAAAAAAGAACTTGGTGGAAGGATAAGACACTGGTTAGAGTATGGGTGGGTAATATCTCATTTGATTAGGTATACATAACTCTGTGTAAGGCCTAGTTTGTACTAATAATGCTGGACATGTATATAAACTGTGCCTAGAGTGGCGTAATCTCATTATACAGGCATAATAGCACTGGTAGTTGCACTGAAAGAGTATAGCGCAAGGAAATAAATCTGAATTAGCATATACTTTATTCTGTAATGCGTGTACAGATGTGCAGAGTGCTTTTGCCCATATGACGAGGTTTCATCGTATGGACACAAGCATGGAGATCCTTGTTATGTATGTGTAATGATGTGTTTTCTGACCTATTAGGAAGGCCTGATAGGAGAAGTCGCAATTAGCAATTTAAAGTGTATTTGGCTGAATACACAACTATATAATTATATACAAAATTCTTACGGGCTAGAGATGTGTTTTGCCATAATATTCTATGTTAAAGTAACACTCAATCTGTTGAGTAGTTTTGCAGCAAAAGTTATCAAATTTGCAACAATATTTTAATTGTAAAGAGCCATATAACACAAGATTTTGGTGCTTCTAAGTAGAGCAGTTTTAAAGATAAGATAAGCTTTGCTTTATTTCAGACACTAAAAAGTTGATCTATAGTACATGTTCAAATAAAATTATACAGCGAATGATTAAAAGCATAAGTACATAATATACATTGAGCAGGGTAGCTAAAAAAAAAGCTGGAGGTAGACGTGGTAGTTGAAAACCAAAACAAATCTACTCAGACAGCACATATAAGGCTTTAGACCATGTCTGCCACAATGATGAGCATCAGCAGATATCACTGTTCAGCACCTGTTGTATTATTGCATAGTTGGATCTGGTCAGTCAGCATCTTTCGAAGTAATGTCCAGTGGTTTACACTGTCAAATCATTTCTTAGCATTAATGAAGCAAGTGAAAATGGGACTTCTCTGGGAAAGGTAAGACCTGATACCTCCCTTAAGTACTAAAATACACAAGACTTTTTATGAAGGTGAACTGGGTATCAGCTTCGTTTAGAAAGTATGCACAGCAAGTTAACAAAACTTTTTCAAGCAGCTTGGAGAGTATAGTGGCAAGGGCTATTGGTCTATAGTTGTCCTTATGAGTGATATCTATGGCCTTGTTCTTTATAACAGGTACGAGGATAACTTTAGTAATTTCACATGGTAAAAAACTGTGCACCAGAATAGCATTCAGAAGTACGGACAGAAGATAAAACACTTGCCTCCATAGCAGACCTTCTTGGGGCGCAAGGTTTTGAACACCTGGGCACAGTCAGTTGAACGCTGGCCAAGTGCGTCTGTTTACCAGGCAAATCGCACGCTAAATCGCTGGCATATTTAAGATTCTCTGCTGTGATATCATCAAGCCCCACAGCTTTACCTAGAGTGAAATGTTTGATAAAGTTTGAAACTTCAGCTCTGGAAACATGCATTTCATCGCAAAATAAAACATAAGACACATCCTCACATACTGATGCCTTGCTTTCAGGACAAGATACGCTATTCGGCAAATTACCAAAGTGTTTGTGCCACATATCAGCACAGCCAGTGTGTCCCTCCCAACACTGGAGGACAATGGGACATTTTTATTATTCATGACTGATACTGTTTTCCAAAAAGTGACTGTGTCTTTGTTAAGTAAATTTTGTGCCAGGGCATCTGCTCTTATTGTTTCTTCATTACGCTTACATCTTCGCCGAGCATACTTAGACTGGCCACAGCTTTTGGGCATGATCTCCTATATGGGACCATGGCTAGATTGTCCATTTGTCCCACAAGCATTGTACTCATCTCGAGCATAACCATGACGATACTACATGTGTTAGTTCCAGCCTGGGACAAGTTTGCAGTTACCTTTGTCACATACACCAATAGCCTCGACCCCAGCACGGTACAAACTTTTGGAAATATTTTGACGTAATACATCTAAAGCCAGCATATATGAAACATCATTGCCAGTAGTGTCTTTACAGTTCAAAACTTGTGAAGTTATATTTATTCCAGATAAGTATTTATGAGAAAGAAGCTTATTTGTGCAGTTTATTACTGCATGCCCTATCCCAGTCTAATTTCTGAGTGTAAACACTTTTCTGATTAGTTAAAACTGGAAATTTTTCAACCATAAAAAGGAAACAGGGAAATGATCGGATGAGATATTGTCGTACAATGTACTTATTTCTTGTAATGAGTCATGAGCATGTTTGGTTGAGATTCAATGGTCCAACCATGATGTGGTACTGTGGACAGCACTCAGACAGGTAAATGTGAAAGTGCCGCTATCAGCACCAAGCTTTAAGGTAGCGAGATACAAATCACTCGAAATTTCGGCCAAAAAATGTTTTTTGATCTTTGTATGGATGAATATCTTATGTATCTGTCATGTAAAAATCAAATTTCTGCTGAAAATGCAAAACAAAGAAAAACGGGGGTATTTAGTAGAGCTTCTTACTGAGCATTGACAGTCACGCCGACTGTGTTTGTTGTTAGTGTGAAGGGGATGGGCTTGAGAAAGTGGTCACTTGACCGGTCGTGGCAACAGCTCGTTTAAAAAATGGTGACCGCTATGTCCGCTCTAGCGATGACGCTGACGCATTAGCACCGTGGTTCCCAAACCATATGGTCATACATTTTATGCATTAGGTCGCTCTTGTTACATGTACTTTGTTTTCTTCTTTATGCTACCTTGAGTTTTTAACATTTAATCGGAAGAAAAGTGTTGAAGACAGGCAGTACAGTGAGCGGAGATCATGACATGACTGCACGTTCTAATCCTACTTCAAAGGCATTGCTGTTTCAATGCCATCTTTCATCACCGACGTGGCAGCGATTATTTTCTCACCCAAAGAAACCGACAGTTCTAATCAGATTTAATAATTCACGCACAAGTTCTCATTACATTTTAATTCAACAGAAAAATTAAAGCCTTTGTCTAAATTGTATTTGAAGTTCTTGCGAGCTCAGAACCCGCACTTGCGACTTGGTCATTGCATTGGTGGTCTTATCTTAGTACGTTCATCAGGAGTTGTATCCCTAAACTAGCACAATCAGTTTCAAAATACCTAAAGTTAGAAAGGAAAAATCAGCGATGCAGCCTGCAACATATGCTACGACTGACGCAAGAAAAGATTCTGGTTAACAGAATGACTGAGCTTGGGTACATGCATGTACAATTCAGATATTATAGTGCCATTATTGGGGTCCGACCCGCTAACCCGGTCCCAAAACTATCAATTACCCTGACTAATCGGGTGGCAGTTTGATCAAATATACATTGTAATTCGATATTGTTGTATTTGTTGTGGGTAAGTAAAGGTACAGCTTACTTCTTGCAACAAAACATCCCGTTTTATTTGATCCTTTGAAAGTACCATATATAGGTAGTAGGAGCCTACCTAATGAAACGTTACCATGTTGAACAGTACACTCACATAGAGCACTTACAAAAAACCCATGGAGCCCCTCATCATATAAAACACTTGCCATACTTTGAAGGAAAGTTGTGATTTTTTTTTTTTAACAAAGCCTTCAAAACTGCGGCAAGCAAGCTGTGATATCAATGCTATTCAAATGTAGCGCGCCATCGTCAAGCAGAGGCCACACGACGATGATTGGCATCTCACGTCACCACTATTGGCCAATCAAAATGAAGTGTAGGAAAGCAGTGCACTTGACAGGGAAACCATGTTTTGTGATCTAATCGCAAATAGCAAATAAACAACGCGATTAAGGTTTCAGAAGTAAACAACACGAGTGACAGTTATCATGTTTGTTCCAACATACTCTGCAGTCTTAATATGCAAAAATCCATAGTGTTTGAGTAAAATTGCGCCAGTTATTGTTCTCACACCAGGTTCAAAGACGACGAGTGAACCTTTGATTGCCGTTCCTGAACAAAGATGAAAGGCTATCTACTCGAACTCGTTAATTTTATTTCGCAAAAACTTACTGGCGGATTTCCTTCAAATAAACGGGGTTGGAAAGGTAATTGTGTGGAGTTTAAAAGTGTCCTTTTATTTTTCTCTGTGCCTACTAGTTGGTTTTTAACCTTATATAGAATGGCAATGCTCCATGCATTCAGCTGATTAAGTGATGCCACCATGTTTGAATGCCTGCACTTACGCAAATAAAATACATACAGCCAAATAAAAGGACACATTTGAATTTTGATATATTGCCAATAAAATAGCATACTTGTCACAAGTTTGTTGTATACATTAAAAAAGTTATTAGCCAAGAGCACTGGGGTCTGAGATATAGGACATGCTCTTCTTCATGGTTTGTTTATTCAACAATTACAATCAGTATTGTCCCAATTTTTCCTTACATATAGTACAGAGCAAGAAAAATCCAAAAATGTATACCTTTACTATGTTCATGTGAACAGCTTAGTTACAGGGCCGTAAAGTTGTCCATGCTGATTTGCACCACATTTGTATCTCGCTACCTTAAGATCTTACTTTGAAAATACCCATGTTCATCAGAGAAGGCTTTTAATTCCACCCCAAAAAGAGACTGAATGTCCGCATTCATGTTACCAACAATAAATAAGTTAGCACATTCAGAGGTTTCAGTGATAGAGTGTATTTTACCCTGATAGTCAATGAACTCACCATAATTACCATTATTGCATACTGGGAGATGTGCACAAACACTTTGGTAATCTGCATAACCGTGTTGATATGGCACTCGCACATAACTACCTCCATTGAACCATTCTTTTATAAGAATGGGGATTTGGTTGAGTGGATATGTGCTTTCCCATTTTAGCTAGGTGACTGGTGCCAAAGGTTGCAAGTTCGAGTCTCGCTCGTTCCGAACATAAAATAAAATTAACACATTAGTTGTGAAGAGATCAATATCTGCACTGATAAGACATAGGTCATCAAATGTTTTAATCTTAACCCTATTACCAAGTGACTTCCCATGAGATGGTGGTACTTGTGACCACCATGATGTAGTTTACTGCCCGAGTCCATGGCTTTAAAGTTACATATGTGCAAATTACAATGGAAACTATGGAAATACACATATCTAGCCCACCTGCCTATGGATCCCTCTACTGGGAACCCACATGAACCAGTTGATCTTGACCTTACCTATTCTTGAAAACCCCAAGTATCAGTTTGTCAAAACACAGTGTATTTCGTACAGTACGTAGTGCCTGCTCCAAACATGTGAAAGGTCACTGTTACGAGAGACTGCGTATCCTTTAAGACCACCTGTAATGTGAGACTGCTTTTTGCTGGAAGTAGAGGTGGTCTAAAGTAGCAGGTACTAATGTCAGTTGAAATGTTATCTGGTGTAAGATACGTCTTGCTGTTGTGTTTGTTCTGGCATTGCAATGAAAATCACACTGGAAATGTCAGGTATGGGTGGTTTGTGTACTTGTGTCCTTTTTCTCGGTTTTCAGGCACTACAGAGCCAGGGCTTCATCAGGTATGAAGTATCAAATTTTGCTAGAAATGTAAGTATACCTTTTTACATTAAACCTTTTCCTCTAAAACTGACCAAAACCTGTTGGTGGTCATACGCCGTCTGCTTCAATGTTTTTGATTAATTTCAACAGTAATTAAAAAACAATTTGATTGAGAAATGTAGATGAGACCTATCAAGATAACATGACCCAGGTCAACAGCTTTCCGAGGCACTTGGCACTCAACCTGCACCAAAGAAAGATGTTGATAAACTCTTGGTTCAGTGGGAACAGGTTTAGCTTGCATCTCGGAAGAGTGTTCCTTTCCGTAATTACTGTGTAATAATCACTTTGTATTTGCCTCTGAAGACATGCAGTTAGCCTACATTTAACTCTTTCAGTGCCAGCCATGTCTAATGTAGATCTACTAAAGTCAGACTAGTCTGAATTATCATTAGGATCTTAGATCCGTATTCCTTGTAAAAAGACTTTTCATTCAAGTATCAGCATGCCTATAGTTTCAGAGAAAAGCTGTTGACTCAGTAAAAAATTTGGCACTGAAAGCGTTAATAAGAGAACATACAAAGCACTAAAAAAGTAATTATCAGAGAAAGGCTTGAAAAGAGATAAAACAGAAATCTTATGGTTCAGTATGTCTCACTGCAATTATCAATAAATATTTTCATTACAAGCTGTATCTAAAAGGTGATCTTTGATTTATTTATGTTCAGGGAAGAGAATACAAGTGTGTATCAGTTCTTGACTACAGTAATTGGTTATTCTTGTCAAACATATTTGTCCTGTATGTTTCAGGGAGCTGAGAGTATTCATAACAAGGCCTATTGGCAGGGTACACAGTACATAGGCATAGGGCCCGGTAAGGTGGCATCAAATATTTAGCAGTCCATTTCCAAGAAGCCTCGCTTTTGTCAAGGAGGAAAAAAATGCACTTTCAGTTTATAATTGTCCGGTGTAAATGTTTAAGCATCTGTGGTCTTCTGTGCCAACAGTTATTTTTGCAGGGTATTGAGCCACATTCATTAAAGATGAGGTGCTGTGAAACATTTTCAACATTTTAAAAGTTTTATTTGGTTGATAACTGCAAGTAATTGATCTGTAGCTGTGTGTTTTGTATGTTAATGATGACTGGGGCTAGGGGCAGACTGCGGCCCTTTGGGAGCCCCTCCATGTGCTTGTCTAATGCTGTGGTGCCTGGCATATGTGGCCACATGCTATGTGGTCCGTCTGCCTCACAGACATCATTCAGGGTTCCACTGGGGCCAGTCTGGCTGGGCTTGTATTAACCCTTTCCCCCTTGAATTGACACTTGAGTCAACAACTTTCCTTGGGGCATGTGATCTTGATAGGGCTCATCTTCAATTCTCAGTCAAAATTGTTTTTCATTTCTGTTGAAATTAGTTGAAAACACTGAAGCAGATGACATTTAACCACCAGCCGGTTTTGGCTGGTTTAAGGGGGGAAGGGTTAAACAGTCACAGAAGCAAGTCTGATTGGTTCTTGTGTTGCTGCAGATGTCATTTAGTTACTAAAATATCACCCTGATCTGTGACCGTATTTGTTGAGATATGGTCTTTTGTCTTCAAAATTTGCAAATGTAAAAAACATGACAGTTTTTAGTATCTGGCATCAAACAGACATGGTCAGTAAAGTGTAAATAACGGATGTGGTAGTGTTTGTGTGGAAATAGCTTACTTGTTGTAATATGCTTGTACAAATGGTGATGAAATATTACAGGTGCCCATGGGAGGTTTGTCCCCAGTGCTCTGGGAAGGACACAGAGGGAGGCCCGCATCCAGACACTGGAGCCAGACCCCTGGATGTACGAGGTGGAGCGGTATGGCCATGCTACCAGGAGAGCAGTGCCACAGACAAACCTAGACATGTAAGCAGAAATTTACATTTATGCTTCATGTAAGCTGATCTTAACATTTATACTTCATGTAGGCTGATATTTACATGTATACTTCAAATAAGCTAATGTTTACACGTATACTACTTGTAAGCTGGTGTTTACATTTATACTACATGTTAGCTGAAATTTACATTTATAATATTTGTAAGCTGCATTTATACCTCATATGAGCTGATGTTTACATGTATACTACTTGCAAGCTTTATTTGCATTTAGAGTACATGTAAGGTGAAATTTACATGTATGCTACATGTAAGCCAATGTTTACACTGACACTACATGCAAACCATTGTTTATTTGTTTTTATATTTTTATCAGCATAGGACAGAAAGGGCCAAAATGTGACATAGATAACATTAGAGACCACCAGTACACAAATCTATCCATCTGTCTGTCTGTCTGTCTGTCTGTCTGTCTGTCTGTCTGTCTGTCTGTCCGTCCGTCCGTCCGTCCATCCGTCTATCTATCTATCTATCTATCTATCTATCTATCTATCTATCTATCTATCTATCTATCTATCTATCTATTGTTTTATATTTTTTGTGTACAAATGAGAAGGTTCAAGACAAGACCTCCAAAGCTGATGCGGGCAGTACTTGAGAAACGTGCTATTATGTCTTTGGTCTATAAATTTCGTGGAAAAAAATGCAAAAATAAAGAAAGAATAGTAAAAGTTTTCGGTTAAAAAAGCTGTGTAGACTTCCTTGTTCCATTTGACTATCAGCTTGATTAAGGATGCATGCCAATGTATTAAACAACATTTTATAAACATTGCTATGAATTAGGTAATTCTTGATTTGTATAGAAGCTTTGGTACAAAAGGTATTTTGCTAAATTCCATAATAAAAATTAAGAAAGTCATGTTTTAGTCATAAAAAATGACATGATGTAATGCCACCAAAACTCAATAAATTGGTTCAGACAGAACCTACAGATAATGAAATATTGAATCTTGTTCCTCTTGTTAGCAGAGCAAGCAAAATGAAATTTAAATTGTCTTTTATGCAGTTTAGAAGAGTTGCTGATGTTAGGCCTACGCATGAAAGAAGGAATCCCAAATGAGGTGAGATTATGTAGGATTTCACAATATCAGCTAGTTGGCACTATTCAAGATCTGCGGCTGTGTTTTCTTATGTAAAAATATATTGTGGGGAGGAAGAGACAATTAAGACCTGAGCAGTATCATAGACCTAGCTTGGTCACAAGATATGCTTAATTTACAAGTGGACTGCAAAACTAGAAATCTGTCTGCTGTGTTGGTTCTTTGGGTAGTTCCTCCTGTGGTCAGTAGATGGCATTTATCCAGATGATACTCCACCAAAATGTCACCAGAGCAATAGTTACCGGCTGCAGTAGATCTGAAAAGGGGATTCATCTATTTCAGGATAGCTCAACTGGGCGGTGCATGGTCAGATTGCACTGATCTTTTCTAGTGGAGTAAAAGTAAAATAAGACTCCAAAAGAAAGAAACAAATTTTGTTATCAATGAAATGAAGAGAATTAAAAACCTCAATTGAAAAAATAAGATGACAAAAAAGAAAAAGAAATCCAAACAAACAAGCAAACAAAAAATCCATAATAATAATAATAATAATAATAATAATAATAATAATAATAATAATAATAATAATAATAATAATAATAATAATAATAATAATTCATTTGAGAAAAGGTTAAAATGGTTCATACCTTTCATATAAAATACACTGAAATCCTGTTACAATGACACTTTCAAGCAAAGTGGTCAAGATCTGAACGCCGGTATGTCCGATAAATAGGTTAAAAAGTAAAAAATTGACTTTAAGTCCCTCAAAATTTATGTTTTTACATATGTCTGATATCTGAATATCACTATAATTGGTTACACTGTAACAAATCACAGGTAAAAGACAGAGTTTAGTATGTGATACATACTTAAAAGTCTGCATATAGCCCAAATTCATACTTTGAGTTCCATCATTTGTTCCAGAGATGGGAGCACTTTTCAGATGGAATAAGCCTTACCGCCATATTTGGTAACTCCCAAATTGTCTCCAGTTTGCAGAAGGAGGGACTTCTCACACTGGACAAGAGGTATTAGCATTACATTGTACTCTAAGTGTAAATACCATTATGTAAACATGAATTGTATCGTGTTATTTTAGCACATGTCCAATATCATTTAGAAAGGACAAGGTGTCTTGGTGAAGTGTCAGTCCATGTGTTCTGGCAAATGTGGAGAAAATTTTCGGTGACTAACCCTTTCCTCCTCGAATTAAGACGGAGTCAACAGCTTTCCTTGGCATGGTTTGGGCACTAAGTGCCCAACCCATGCCAAGGAAAGCTGTTGACCTGGGTCATGTTATATTGATCAGTCTGAGGTATGATTCTTGGTCAAGCTGTATTTCATTACTGTTGAAATTAGTTGAAAACACTGAGACAGATGACATTTGACCACTGGTTGGTGTTGGCTGGTTATGGGGTAAAGGGTTATCAGTGGTTATTGTCTTATACTTTTAGAAGAGTAAAACAAATGTCTGTGCATCATCGAGATGTTTATGTATATGTTTAGTTGTGCAGAGAATTTGACCGAGGCCTTCAACAGTGTGATGGGTTGTCAATGACATGAAGTGCAAAAATGTAATGCCCTGACAAACTACACATTAATTCAGTTGGGTTTTGCTTCTTTTGCAGAGCTATAGCGGCCACTGACAAAGGTCTAGGTTTATTGGACAGCATTCTACCTCACCTCATTGGTGTATTGAACCAGTACTTTCCATCAACACGGCTACCAGATTATCAACCATCTGGATCATGACAGGACACTGGTGTCCCAGACTACACATGTATCATGACAGGACACTGGTGTCCCAGACTACACATGTATCATGACAGGACACTGGTGTCTGTGATGCCGTCTTGTATCATGACAGAAAATTGGTGGCGCGGACCCCAGCTGTGTTTTACGGGATACTAGTATCTCTGACCCCATCTGTATCATGAAAGGACACTGGTATCTCTGACCCCATGTGTATCATGACGGGACACTGGTGTCTCTGACCCCATGTGTATCATGACAGGACACTGATGTCTCTGACGCCATGTGTATCATGACAGGACACTGGTGTCTCTGACCCCATGTGTATCATGACAGGACGCTGGTGTCTCTGACGCCATGTGTATCATGACAGGGCACTGGTGTCTCTGATCCCAGCTGTATTATGAGAGGGCACTGGTATGTTTGATCTTATCTGTATCATGACAGGACACTTGTGTGTCTGATCCTATCTGTATCATGACAGGACACTAGTGTCACTGACCCCAGCTGTATTACAACAGGACACTCACATCATCATCTTTATCATAACAAATACCATAGTTTCTGACCCAATCTTTGTTATAGGTTCAGGTTGTCTGTATGCCTGTCCACCATGTGTTCGTGAACAGGTATCTCAAGACTTACTGGTCTGCTGAAATTCAAATTTACCTCATTTGAACCTTGACAGTATTTTATGACTGCATAGCATTTTTGTTACCTTGACCTCATTTTCAAGGTCACAGTACCCATGTATGTGCAAAAGTGGGGCACAGCAGTCGTTGCTTTGCATTGAAGTGCCTCTAGTTATGACGGACTTTGGTGTCTGTGACCCCATTTGTATTATGACAAAAGACCGGTGTCTCTGACCCAGGCATATAGGCCTACATGTTTTCACTGGTGGACAGTCCTAACAAAATTTTAGCCTGAAATGATGTAAGTGAAGCATGTTTCATTAAATGTTCTTGATGGCAGTTTTATTAAACCTGTACAACAAACCTGTACTTGATGAGACCTGAAGGACACTTTGAGCGAGGACCCAGAAGCAAAAGTTTTGACAGTCCGTAGCTTTGCATATTCCTGCAAAGCAGACCAAGTTCCATGGTGCTACTCTTGGTCTGCCCTTCTTGACAGGATTTTATTTATAGTAAGGGAAACAAAACTATACTGTGACTCTCCCTGTAGACTGAGACACCAATCAGGAAATTCATCATTATCTCCTAGACCAGTAGCAGCCTCTGGTCCCCAGTGTACTGGTCTGTTACCACAGGAACCATACTCAGCCAACTAGAAACTGAGTCACTTTTCCAATGCTAAAACCGTGACCTTGTCAAAGAAGGGCACACCCCATCAGAGGAGACAAAATACGTAGCTTGGATCTGCTTTGGAGGCAAGCTTTGCATATGGAACATATGGAAAGACTAATGGCATAATTACAGGTCATATGTTGAATATGTATGATACCAAAGCAACAATAAATAAAACTAGAACTATACACTTACTTGTTGTGTGTAATTTCATGTTTGTAAAACCTTGTCTGTGTAGCATTGGTGCCTTGAACTCTAGTGGATTTCATCTTATAAACCTCCCTTACCAGATGCCATCTTCTCATGGGACATCTGTCTTAAGTCGTATCTTGTCATACTGTACATTTAAAATACTCATCTTCCAATATACAGTGGATGGGGTTTTATTCATCCCCCCCACCAAACAACCAAGCCAAAGTTTAAAGGAAAAAATATCAAAGAAAAACAGAATGTTACTGAAAGTCACATCAATATCTTGTTCAAGTGGTTGAAATTTGATGAAAAGGATAAATTGGGTACAATGTTTTCAGTTTTAAAAATTCTGTCTGTGTATTTTCTTTACATCATGGAGGCATAAATATGTAAAATGCTGCAACACTTATCCAATATCCAAAAGATATATCTTGTCAGAAACATACAGTTCACAGTGACATCACCATCTGACATATATCAAGTCACAAACATACAGTTCACAGTGACATCACCATGTGACGCCTTTCAGGTCAAACATACAGTTCACAGTGGTATCACAATCTGACATATCTAGTCAAAAACATACAGTTCACATTGACATCACTACTTGACATGTCTAGTGAAAAACAATTCACCTTGACATCACCATCTGATACATATCTAGTCACAAACCTACAGTTCACAGTGACATCAGCTGACGCAAGGTTTGGAGATAAGTCAAATGAAAAACATGTACTGCCCATGGTTATATGAAAATGCAGATGCCAGTTTTGATGTTTGTATGTCTTGGGGTTGGGGGGTGGGGAAGTGGTGGGGAGAGATTGTATTTTAGGGTTGTTAATCCCTCCTTCTCTCTGAATCTGTTCTGGGTATCTTTGGTGACATGTCAAATATTCCTTGGCAGATTTTGCTGAAACACACATACCATGTGAGTCCAAGATAAGCTGTCCATCGACAATTACATTTTCGACTTCTCCGAAACTGTCGGTCAGATTAACTTCAAACTCAACGGCAGTGTACCTGGCATGGGTCTCTACCAAGTTTGTTCTAAAAGTTTGTTCAAATGGTCACGCTCCAGTGATTTTTCGATTTTTTTATAATTTTTTCTTGTTCTTTGCTGGGGCAAACTTTAAAATATCTTCTCCGAAACTGCTCCCCCAATTTTTTGTTATATCACACAAGAACACTCCTAGGGGCTCATTGTTCTAAATTTGTTTACCAGGTGGCGCTGCAATATTTTTTCTATTTTTTTTATAGTTTTTTGTGTATTTTTTGCTATTTTTCGACTTATTCTCCAGAACCATCACTCAGGTAAAGCTGAAACTTGGTGGATATGTTCCATGTGGGAGGGTCAAACAAGTTGTTCACTAGGAGGCAATGCTGTGGATTCTTGATTTTTAACGATTTTTAAAATTTGGGTACTTATTGCTAAATGCACCTTTTTTATTGACTCCTATGTTAGAGCCTTCAATATTAGTCAACATTTTCATCCATGTCCAAAATCGCCATATGAGGGGGAGGGGGTCGGACCAAGATGACCATAACTTTCAACCCTAAAAATGTTGACTTTCTACATCCAACATTTTCAGTTCACCAGTAAAATTTCAACCTGCCACCAGGTGTCACTTTGCATTTTAACCCTTTCTTCCCATCAACCCCTTGATGCAATCCCCATTCAGTCAGCTGGAACATAATTATATGTGCAGATGCAACCATGGAGCTCGGTGACGCCGAACTAGCACAGCTAAATATAATTGACTAAAATCCTAGATGCATGATAAAAAATCCTAAATCATTGTATGATCATGTACCAAATGCATATACCTTTGTACGCAGGTAATGCAAAGAACATTTTAAGACATTCAGCATCGATGTCCCTGATCAATGTTATAATCTTCAAAAAAAAAAAAAAAAAATGGATTGTAATATATATGGACTATAGTTGTCACTACAATCAATCAATTCTTCAAAGCAGGATAGTTTGTAGAATACCGGTATCATTTTCTAAAATAATAAATGTATTTCAAAGTAAAGTTCACTTTGTTTGTCCCCTTTATTTGCTAATATTTATACAAGAATAAATTCACTTTATTAAGCTTAGACAAGGAAAATTGTTTGCACTTCTTGTCTGAGCATTTTGGTCATATTATATGAGGTTAAGTGTCTGTATTTACATTAAGTCCGGAAAAAATGTTTATGATGGCCATGGGGGGGGGGGGGGTAAAAAAGTTATGGTCATTTTGTACATAGATGAAAATGTTGACAATTATGGACGGCCTCTGAGTCAATGGGCATCCTAATGCTAATCCACATTTTTGACTTGTTCTGCGAAATGGTCAGTCAGATTGACTTCAAACTTTGTGGCAATGTACCTTGGGTGGGTCTCTACCAAGTTTTTAAAATTGGCTACGCTCCAGTGATTTTTTCACACTTTTGACTTGTTCTGTGAAACCGTCAGTCAGATTGACTTTAAACATGGTGGCAATGTATGTTTGGTGGGTAAATTATTTG
The DNA here is from genome assembly GCA_964020975.1 of Hermodice carunculata. Lineage (NCBI taxonomy): Eukaryota > Metazoa > Annelida > Polychaeta > Eunicida > Amphinomidae > Hermodice > Hermodice carunculata. The sequence goes on from OZ026613.1 coordinate 24,651,980, forward strand.
TAGTCATCGACAGTCATGTAAATAGGTATTGTATTGTTATTTTTTGAAATTTAATGAAATTTGCATGTCTGTAGAAGATCTTGCCTTTTTCCATATGGAGAACATTGGTCAATATCATGGGACTGTTAATGTGAGATGCTGAAATTTTCAATATGCAGCAATGTTTTGGATTACATGTGTTTTGCTTAAACATAACCTTAATTAATTGTTAAGGCCATGTACATGTAGTCCTTTCTGGTTAGTATTATAGCTTATAACAGGAAGAATGAGACTAAATTAAATTGAACATTAATTTGTGTATGATAAGGCCTTACATCAGATTGCTTGTGGTTGATCTTGGCCTGGTTGTGAAGGTTGCAAGGTTATGTAAGAGTGGCGTCTGTGTGATAACACGAGGAGGATAAGACAAAAGAAAAGAGGTTATGATTTTATATCTTACAGGGTGGTGCACTTCGGTGCCATTGGTATAACCGTTGTGGTTACAAGGTCATTGCTGCTAGATAATTTGGATATGATAACTAAAAACTTTATGAAGCTATGGAATACATTAAGATGGAGTGTCTTAGCGTGACCTTTCATCATTGGTATATTATATGCTGTCCTTGCCATTTACCTCAGGTAAAAAAAAGTAATGAAATGAATGTGGTTTTGTGCATATATCTGAAATCAAATGACATTTAAAGACGCCATATGTGTTACAAATCCCTGATATGGTTTGTCATGTTGTGCTTCATGGATTTAGTTCAGGTGACTGGTCAGTTAGCTGACCCTGTGTCCATCAAACAAGCTCACAGTTTTTATTTCTCAAAACTTGCAAGCTGCATCTTGTTTAAACTTGATAGGGATAGACCTTGGACGATTTGTACCTATTCAGCACAAAAGGTGCTTTTCATCAATTATTTGATATTGGGGTTTTCGCGTATATATTTCATTCAATGTAAGTTCCTAGGGGGTGGGGGTGGGTGGGGGGTGGGGGTGGGTGTGGGTTTTCTGTAAAACAACCTGACCAATCCGAGACATGCATATTAATTTCCCATCACAAAGCACGCTGCTCGTGCTTGTCAGTCACGGAGCATACATAGGCATATCACTGTCACAGACAGGCCTAGATACCCTTGTCTCACAAAATTGGTGTCTTTTAGAGAAGTTTAAGTTTAGAAATACCAAAGTCATATTCATTCACAGCTCCCTGAAATGGTGACAAAGATTAAATTCCATCTGCCTCTGCTAATTATACTTTATTTCCAAATTATTAGTAATATCCCGCTTCCCCGCACAGGCAGTGTCCCGTATCTCGCCAGGTGAAACTATGGTTGCCAAGACAACCCAGCATGCTGTTGTGGTGGGAAATTAATATGCATGCCTCGTATTGCATCAAAATTAAAAAGGAATACTTCTAATATTAGTACCCACAGACCTTGCTTTATTCAACAGGTGTGGTTTTTCTCTCTCTAGTGGTCTTGTAAAGGGAGGTGCATAAGTATCAGATTACCTTAGATTTTGATGATGTTTTACCACACACATGTAAACCTACCATTTATGCAAGCAATTATGAGTCTATGTTTGTAGGGTCGCATGAAGACACCACTGTCAGTCCTCTTGTCTTCATATTTTACTCGTTTTGTTTGGTGTAGATCCCTCTCTGCTAGCTGAGCACATGACCTGCACAGTCTTCTCAAAAAGTTGTAATATAGGAAAAATTATCTGCATTTTTTCCAAATATTTGAAATTGATAAAAATTGTGATGTATCGTGTAACCTTTAGGTTTTTAAGTGTTTTAGTTTTTTTTGTCTTTAGTGGATCCAGCCGTTTTAAACACTCACTTGGGGCATGCATATTTATTCATCACAGATTTAATTCATCACAGGTAAGACAAACACACCAATCATTCATACCTTTTATTTTTATCAGTCCGGGCGCCCTCAATCAGAGAAAGCAAGACAAATATACCGACACGTTTTTATTTTTCGGATGCAAATCCCTGTGGAACACCGTCTGCTCAATCCATTCTCGTGAGGAGGGGGGACGAGGGCAGGGGGTGTAAAGGATTTTCCGTACTAGCGTACTGGGCATTTTTATTTCCTGTACACATGTACTGGAATTGCTTTTAATTTTGGAACTTTATGCCAACAATTATTTGTATATTTTCTTATTTTCTGTACCTTGTAGTGGGGCAAAATTGTTATTATTTGTATCAGCGTACCAGAAGCCCCCTTACCGACCTCGTACTCGACAGGAGAAGGAAGCTGAAACTCATTGTTTGTCTCAGAACAGAGTGCTGGGTGGAGACCTCTGTGCGGCGGGTCCATCGATATAGATCTTTCTGGAGAGATTCTCTTTATGAAATGAAGCTATGGTGGAAAAAATCTCCTTTGGAGTATCACCGCATGCGAATAAGAGAGAACGAGATTAATTATACTTTTTGCTTGCATGTCCATATGGGGGTATGGTAAAGTCGCCTTCCAATACAGGAAAATATAATTTTTTTTAAGTGTCCTCACATCATCACTTGCAATAGTATTTATATTTACATAGTGTTTTTTTTTTCGTGCTCACTGGAGGTGGGGACACACACACACACACACACACACACACACACACACACGCGCGCGCGCGCACATTGTTCTCAAAGAAGAAAAGACCGTGGCAAGTGAGTCATGTGATCTTGCCAGAGCAATTGCCTCGCCATTTGAACATTTTTCACGGCTGAAGTCCAGCTGTGTGGACCAGTGACTGGGCCTTCCAATAATATTTGTGTTGCTGGTCGAACTGGGAGCTGAATTATCGGTGGCGCAAAGTTTTCTGTTTCATCTCTGAATTAACCCCTTTTCCACGAGTTTTCTATACCTCTACATTTCGTTGTATTTCCCTTTATTTTCTGGATCACTATGGAATCTGATCACTATGGAGAGGCTTCTCCTGTCATGACTGTACTATGAGAGAGGAAGCACTGGTCATAAAACACAAACATCCCAACGAACATGTGGTATCTGTTTCAGGACATACTTCAAATGATAATTTAACGTAACGCACATTTTTATTACGATATGCCGCAGTATTGCATCTTATTACAGATTACCGCGATATCACACACACACACACACACACACACACACAAACTTATATATATATATATATATATATATATATATATATATATATATATATATATATATATATATATCCGTTACGATGCAATGAATTACAGGACAACGCGTTACTTGGTATTACTATTCTGGGCTTAACATATCCCTGTTGTTGTATGAATAAGAAGAATAAAATGTTGCTAACGTCCAAAATAAAAAATTCTTGCACACCTGCTCCCCTCGCAACTTTGATATTACAAAATACAGAAAATACTGCATCATATTACAAATTACCGCCTTCATTACACCATGGAGGAAGAGACGAGTAGTTTCTTCCTCCATCATTACACACACACGCATATATATATATATATATATATATATATATATATATATATATATATATATATATATATATATATATATATATATATATGTATATATATATATATGCGATAGAAATTATCCGTTATGATACGATGAATTACAGAACAACACGTTAGTATTATTATCATCTATTGTCATAGTGCTTCTACCATTCTGATCTTGACGTACGTGTTGTGTGAAAGATCTGCATTGACGTATATTTGACGCACACAGTGCGACAATTCAAAATGACCGATATTGGTAACGTCCAATATGGTAATCCCCCTCACCCACCCACCCACACAGATAATCGTACTGCCAGGCATTCTGAAATTCTCCAGGAAGATTTGCTATCACGCCCTGAAGCTTTCAATTCCACAGACATTGCCGCTACGCATTGACGTCATGTCACCTTGCTTCTTGAGTCTACATTGTGTTCGCTCGAGACAACACTTAGTGTTTCAGATACTTCAGTTGCTTTTGGGTGAAATGAAATCCGAAGCAAAACAGGCTGCCGGGTTGGGAGATATTAGATTGTAAGGAGTGTACAACACAGTTATATGGACTTCCACCCTCCACCCCCCACGAATGGGAGGAATGCTGTACTTTTTGGTTTCAAGGCCCTAAAACTCTAAATAGCAAATGGAATTCAATTATAATCTTATGTCTTATTGCCACGTTTGTGGTAAAATTCAACTCTTTAACTTTTATTCTGAGACAATATATACATTTGCTTTTTAACGTAAGAAACGGGGTGGGGGGGTGGGGCACTTTTTACGCGTTTAAATGTAAGAGTTTTATATGAACATACTTATAGGTGCGTGTCTTCTCAGAGTACCTTTACCATTATATATGAATATATGCATATTATGTGAGTAAAACAAAAGTGATCATGCCTAAACGGGGTGTATTATTTTAAAGTCAATTTGAGAACTACTACAGTAGTCCCTCCTTTGAGAGACCGCCCCTAGTGCCACCCAAAAGGCGGTCACATAAAGCAGGTGGTCCCTCAAAGGAGGTATAAATAACATGAAAAGTACTACAGAAAGACCCGACAGCTGTGGTCTCTCAAAGGAGGTGGTCTTCCAAAGGAGTGGTCTTTCAAAGGAGGGACTACTGTAGTATATTCAACATAAGTGGCATATTTCCCCCAGGGAGGACCGTCAACCTCAGAATTAACGAGGAAGCAACAGCTTTAAACAATCCAAGGATTCAACTTATTTAGAATGTTATTACTGTTTTCGGCTGTGCATGTTGATAGAATTTAAATATTTAATATTTGCGTGCATTTATGTAGAAAATGCCAAGTTTTTATGTGATATTATCGTGAAAGTCTCACTTCGTCAATGCATTATACCTCAGAATGATGGTCAACATTCTGAACAGTCCATTACACAGGTATCAACCTGATTTCTTGAACAGAATTAAAATGTTCACGTCATTTCTGAACAGCACATGATACAATTTCATCCATGTTATGTATATGTGAGTAATTATAGAATTTTGGCAACATATATATGTGACACTGAATGCTTTTTAATTGAACACAAAATGCTACAACAGATATTTCTATCTAGTTTTTACAGCTTGGTTAATGCTTAAAACAGTTAATTTTGTTTTTATTTGTAACATTTTTTGTTTAAATGGCCGTTCATACGACCATTACCATATGATTCTGAAAATTAGGTTTTCAGTGGTGCTTAAAAATGCATGGAGACCCAGCGCTTCATTGAATATTTGATTTCTTTCGATAATTGCAATTCTGCCTATACACATTATCTAGACCTGTGTTAAGTTGATATATTTGTGTAATTGTGATGACCTTTCTAACGCCTGAGTCAGGATCAAGTTTTGCCAAACAGTTGTTCAAGACAAAAATTTAATTCAGATCTTCTATGTTAAAACTTAAATTTCAATTTATTTACTATCACCAGGTAACATGAAAACCATTATATCACTGTATATCTGACTATCAAAATACTTTGGAAGAAAGTTGATTTGTTACATGTTTTTAAACTTTTGCACATCCGCGTGGCAAGGACAGTTCTTTGGTGTAGAAAATGGAAAAAGAAAAAGAAAGAAAAAAAAACCCCCGAGAAACGCATGTGAACCAAATTATTACATTGGAATGAACTAAAAGTAAATCAAACGTTATGAAATGTACCGATGAATTATGTGCTTCTACATTTCAAAAATGAGTGAAAACACAAGAGAATTTGGTAAATCAACTTTGGGGCGGGGGGGGGAGGAGACTGTCGAAAACTGTGCTTTCAAGCCTTGTCTGCGTAATTGTATCGGCTTCATTTATGTGATTCCTTTGCACATCTGGGACCCATATGCACTACATTAACGACTTATGATTGTACATGTTCTGTAAGCGTTTGGGTTTTAGTTTAAGCATTTATTTAAACTGGATTGCCCTATAGTACAATGAGACTAATACATGGGTTCTCCAGACACGGAGAGATGTACGATATATATACAGAACACACAGGACAATACAAGGCTATGTTAACTATGCAGGTGAAGATATAATACAATAAGATACAATAAAATATCTGTATGACTGTACTTATATATAAGCACTATACAATTAATTCATATTCGACATCAAAAAATTTATACATATTTGAGGGGTAGGTGTCATCATAGAGTTTGTTTTACATTTCTAGTGCAGGATGTCCAATGTTGCAGTCCTTGTTAGGATTTCCCTTGGTTTGTACAGGTGGTCTAGCTGCAACTGTTTATTTTACTATCACTGGGACTGAATATAAGGCCCCAGCTTGTTTCAACTTTAGTTATACACTGGCGGGTGGTTTAATGATAAGCTGTCCAGCTAGAAAGGGTACATATTGGTTCAGGGGTAAGTCAAATGTTCTTTTCTGAACCTGTATACAAATTTAGTAATTATGGTTTGTTTGACAGGTATTCTTCTTTCATAATGAAGCTCTATATATATAAGCAAAACTTCACGTATTTAGCTAATTCATCATTTGCCACGTTCATATTTATTCTTTATTATGTGGGTTGTCTTTGCTGAATATTTAGCTTGGACAAGGAACTGCTACTCAGAGAGACATGTACGGGTAAAAGGCTCCGAAACATGTTGAGTAGTTGCCCGCTGAAGACCCTTTAATTTATTTGGGCTGATACAGCCTATATATCTCAAAATTTTACAGAGGAACGTGTGCAATATGGACAATAGTAATTCCATATTTATATAGGTTAGACAGGGACAGGTTAGCTTATGGAGAGTAAAGAGTTCGGACTGCGGAATAGGGTATTGACTACTAGGAAGTGGTTCTGGACAAAAAGACACAAATACAATAAACGAAATACAGCTACAGTTATGGGTCAGACAGGCGAAGGAATATGACTCGTTACTTTGTTCTACAAATTAGGAAATAAAACGTCTAGTACTGACAACATAAGTTTGTACTGCATCAAAAATGAGGGTATTCATGGCATCAGGCAAGTCTTTAATACCAAACAGGAGGATTTCAGCTAGCCTTATATGCGCAATATCACGAAATAAATCGGGATGCACGTGAGCAGCAGGGGCTAAAACGGGGGTGAAAGTGTCAAGTAAGATCTTTCTAAATCGGTAGTAGAATGGGCAGAACAGAAGAAAGTGTATAGGATCTTCGCAAGGATGAGTACAGAGGCGAGCTGGATCAGGCAATATGTTAACTTTATAGAGATCCTAGTTCAGCTTAGAGAAACCAAAGCGCAATTGTGTGTGGTATATGTTAAGAAGCCTATTTCTGTGTGGATAGAAGTGGAGAACAACATTTACTGCGAGCAAGGTTTGTTTTAGTTTCGATTTTAAGATTTGAAGAGAGATGGAGTCTCTGATGTCGAGCTGGAGATCGTTCCATTGCTTGGTGACATCAGGTACTAAGGAACTTTCCATGCGTTGAGTTCTGCATTTAATCCGTCGAATATTTCCTGGTTGACGTAAAACACGGACAGAGGGGGTTCGGGGTAGAACGTCAGAAAGATAAGAGGGCGTCAATTTGTGATACATTTTGTAAAAGAGAATGAGTTTAAAGTATATACGTCTGTTTACCAAAGTTGTCCACCCAATTTCTTGTAATAGATTAACGCGTGATGTATGTCTTAGTGCTCCAGTACAAATTTTAGTGGCCTCAAATTGTATGGATTCAAGGATGTGTGATAAGCCCTGACCACAGTTATCAAAGAGGACAAAGCCATATTCGAGGATGGGTCGAAGTAAAGAGAGATATAGTCTAGCTAGAGTTTTACGTGAGAGTCTATATTTGAACCTACGGAGGAGAGCAATTCTCTGACTGGCTTTATTGGTAATACGAATAACGTGAGCACGCGCACACAGATTACTGCTGAAGGTAACACCAAGATGAGTGTGAGTATCTCTTTCAGGTATTGCTGATTCACCAAGAAAAAGCGGGGGATGTGTGGGTTTTTGCCGTTTAGCAGAGAATACGGAAGAGAAAGGTTTCAGGGCAATAAAGATTACACTCCACAACTTCCCCCCCATTCCATATTCAAGAGAGATTTGTATTTAGGTGATGAGAAGACTGAGCTGGGGTGTTAACGAGTTCAAGTAGACAGGTGTCATCGGCGAAGAGTCTGACGTCACAGGTTTGGTTATCTACAAAGTCGTTCACAAAAGCGAGAAATAACAGTGGGTCCAAAATGGATCCCTGGGGTACCCAGCTTCAGCAGGTAACCAAGTAGATGTCTGTCCATGAATAACCACACGCTGAAAGTGGTTGGACAGATAGTTTTCCACCCACGATACAAGATTGTCCGAGATGCCTAGTTGCCTGAGTTTAAAAAGGAGGCCAAGGTGCCAGACCTTATCAAATGCCTTGGATACGTCCAGGAATTCCATTCTGGTTTCCTTGGAAGATTTCAGGCCATTGTATGTATGGTGAAGAATATAAACAAGCCGGTTAATGGTGTAGTAATCAGCTTTGAAGCCGGAGTTCTTGGGGGGGGGGGGTAAGGAGATTGTTCCCTGTCAGATATTCATACAAAGCATTAAATACCAGTCTTTCAAACACTTTGGAAACGTTGCAGAGTAAGGAAATAGGACGATAATTACTTATAATTTGTCTATTTGATTACTGGACACACATTGGATTTTTTTCCAGGATTTAGGAAGATATGAAAGACTAAGCGACAGTCTGAAAATTTTAGTCAATGGTTTATTGAGAGTCTCAGCTGTACTCTTGAGTAAGATATTTCCAATGTTGTCGGGACCGGAAGCAGAGTATCGTCGGAGAGACGATAACACCTTCACATCCTCCTCACTGAAAGTGATATCATGCAGGCGTACACCAGTTCTAACTTCTGTAGGGAAATTCAGGCATGGGAGGGGAATCAGTGTCAGGTTAGAGTTTTGCATTGGCTTGCAAAGTAAATGTTGAATAATTCACATTTTCCGTCAGGCAGGATATAACATTATTATTGTCGATGATGGGGGGTATGTCTTGATAGATTTTTCTGCCAAGGACAGATTTTGACAGCTTCCACCATTGCTTGGGATTGATTTCTTTCTCGTTAAGTTTTAGGTTTAATTTCAGAAAATATGAACGCATCGACTGGCGGATTTTGTTTACAACCATGTTCCGTGACTTTTTATAGAAACGATAAAACTTTTCGGTCTTCGTATAAATATCGAAGCTGTGGGGGCGGAGTGTATTAGAGTATCGCTTAAATCGTTTCCAATTTCGGTTTCGATGCCGAATACATTTCTTTATTTCTGTGGTTATCTAGGGTTTGTCATGAAGGCGAATTGTAACTTCTCTGCAGGGAATAAAATCTTTAGCAGTGGACAGAGGTAGGTCAGACCAATATGAGACGATATCGTCGAGAGAATCATAAACTTCGTGGGCCGTATCCATGGAGCGGAAGAAAGAGCTGTGTTAAGATCTTGAAAACTTGCTCTGTTAAAGTCCCATATAGGTCTCTTAAAGGTTTTATCTTTAAAGCAAGAGAAGGAAACGGAACAAAATATCACAGAGTGATCAGAGTTTGATACAGGAGTCAACACACCACCATCCAGGAGAGTCTGTGATGATCAAATCCAAGCTACTTGCATATTCACTTATCACATAAGGTTCATCAATAAGTTGGGAAAGGTTGTGCCTAGATATAATATTAACCAGTGAGGTGCCTAGTTCGCTGTCAGGGTGATCTGAATCCCAATCAGTACACCTATCATTGAAATCTCCAGCTAAAATCAAACTATATGGATTGTTTTCGAGTGCGGTGGTGATGGAAGTAGAAAGAGATTCAAGGAAAGTGTCACGTATTTCTGCTAATTGACCGGGTGGACGATAATAATTGCTGACAACCAGAGCCCCAAGACGTGTAGAAATTTCTATCGGATCCAGACCCATTCGCAGTTTTGGCTTTCTAAGTCATCTTGCCTGGTGCACGGTAGGGATGAATGTACATAAGTTAAAACCCCACCCCCTCTAACTGTTTGACGATCGCGTCTGAAGGGCGGTTGAAAGTTGTCAGCAAGCAAAAGCTGATCAGAATAGTCAACATCAAGCCAAGGTTCAGAGATGGTAATAACTTTGAAATTTTCAGACTGCGCCAACATCTAAATTTTTTCTAATTTTCCAGTATTCTTGATACTTCGGACGTTTGCGTGACAGATTTTTAAGTCATTATTCAATGGGGTATGAGAAGGGCCGGGGTTAGGATGTATATCAGTTGCAGACATAGTGAATTTACACAAGATCAAAATGATATGACGGACACAAAGGAATCCATTTAGTAGCAAAGTCACAAGTGATAGGGCCAAGAAACTGAATGACATTATCATTTCGGTTTCAACAGATACGTATGCAATGTATGTGCAAATAGTGTGGCTATTGCATCTACCTAAATGTAAGCCAATGGATGCTCTGTATTGCTCAATACTGATGCCCTTTTAAGGTAGGAATAATTTAAAATTATTTCACTAGGGATACGAATAACTCTTGACAGGTAATTTTGCCGAAAAAAAAAGGCAGAATTCTAAATAAGGGATGCACGTGTTTGTAACCTATGTTCAGCATTGCGACCATAGTATTGTACTGCAAGCAACATAGCGACATACAAAACATTCAAGTTAAGACAGAATGAACACGTTATAAAACAAGAGTGAGCTAAACGCAAGATCAGACGAAAAGTTGCGAGTGACTGTAATTCTGGAACAGATCAATCTCAAAGACATTTTATATACAAGGTTTGTTTCACCGTATTGCTAACTCAAATGTATTATCTTTGCATTTTTTAATCACTTATATTCTTAGGTCTACCCTAGGTCTAAACTCTTTATAAAACTGCTGCATAATTAGTTGTGTTCTATCACAGAGAATGAGCTGTTGTTTCCCTGCTATCACCCGAGCAAATTTAACGAGGTATGTCGCTTGGTGGAGTGGTCGCCTCCCGAAGCCGTGACAGAATGTACTGAACGCGGCAAGTGACGCTATCCCTAGTTGTGACGGGCAAGAGGCTCACCCAAAGACATATGGATTACTTACAGGCATATGCCATGCAGGGAAGTCAACACCAGTGCAAGGAAACGTGTTCGCGAAACGTTTACCCTTCGAATGATTTGTTCCAATCTTGTCACAATTAATAAAAAACAACAACAGTAACGGTGTTTGACGTCATGTAGACACTTAATTGGCGGGCAACTGCGCGATTGGCGGCATTCGACAGCCAATTTTGGCGATGAACAACGGAGGTGCCGCCGATCGCCACCAAAACCCACCGACCACCACCAAACGCCGTCGTTCGCACCAAAAAGTAGCTTGTTTTGTCCAGGCTTTGTATGTACAGACGATTGCCACCGAATCCCGCCGATCGCCGACGGTAGTCAATAAAACCTGGTCGGAGAGCAAATTCTGGTCATTCTTTAACCCAAATCATCATGTCTGTGTTACATGGTATATAGTGTGTTGCTTTTGTCCTATCTAGTAGCCTAAATCGATCAGTCCAGCTTGACCAACTTGTTTATCATGACACACCTTTGTCCTGCCCAATATAACCTAAATGATCCTCTTCACGTTGTACAGCATATTTTTCATGTCTGTGTGTGAATACAGACATGTTGTTTTTTCCGAATTTCTGTCTGTCTGTCTGTCTGTCTGTCTGTCTGTCTCTCTCTCTCTCTCTCTCTCTCTCTCTCTCTCTCTCTCTCTCTCTCTCTCTGTCTTGCCCATTTTCCCACTTAAGTTTTGTGTTGGCGGAACGTCGGGCACCCTGCGAGCCAGAAACTTCATACATATATTTCACTGACGGATCCAGGTGGTGGTGGGTGGGTCGGGGGGTTCGATCGAACCCCCCCTCTGCGATGTAAAAAAAGGTAAAAAAAAAATGTAAACTAAAATAAAATAAAACATTGGGAGATAAAATAAAAGAGCTTTACCTATGATCTACATGTACAAACTGTTCATACTTTTATATATAATCGTTACCTTTCAATGTACATTCTGTGTGCTTTTTGGTATTAAAATGCTATATATTACATCAAAGGCTTGGTCTGCGCAATATTGTGACTCATGCTACTGCTGTTGCCGTTATGGTTATGACTTGTCCATTTTATTTTGAAACCAGCGACAGATTTTCCAGATCTCAAATTCAGTCACGCATAATTATAAAACAGGAAGCCAGTCATTTCTCCTCTTAACGTATCCTGATAGGCCTATGAAGCTGCTAGAATTTGCACGGGCGCACTTCGCCATGCTCTCTCCCTCCTCCCTCCCCCCCCCCCCCCCGTCATTTTCTCCTTAGTGAGCTTGGCTGGCAGACTCTGTCCGATCGCCGCAAATATAAAAAAATTGGTGCTATTCTACAAAATGTTTCACTCCATGACCCCTCAATATCTTTGTGATTTAATCCCTAATGATATAATACGTAACACTAACTTAAATCTTAGAAACAGCCGCCAAATAAGAGAAGTACAACTAGGTACCAAGCGCTATCGTGAGTCTTTTCTTCCCTCATGTATTCAACTTTGGAACGACCTTCCACTTGACATCAGACAGTCAGCCTCTCTCGATATATTTAAATCCTCTTTGAAAAACACTTTATTTTCTGTTGATTTTCAGCCTGATTACTTATCGTATGGGAAACGTTTTCCGCAAATCTGTCAAACGCAACTGCGGCTTGGCTACTCCAGACTAAATGCACATCTCTTTAGGTTCAATATTGTCCCATTACCCGGTTGTACTTGTAATGCCCCTCGGGAAGATACTTTGCATTATTTCCTCGCTTGCGCCCACTATACTGAAAACAGACTGAAATTGTTGAACACTGTGTGTCATCTTTTGGCCCCGGGAGTAAACCCCACCCTTATCACACATCTTGCTAGTGATATACTAATGTCATACTTTCTAAAAGGAAACCCGGATTTACCTATTGATATAAATGAATCTATATTTGAAGCTGCCCATTTATACATTATTCAAACTCGTAGATTTCACTTAATTCCTATTCCATTTGCTCCCGGGACCTACCACAACCTATACCGTATCTCTATGTATGATTTATTCTCGCTCTCTAATTATTATTATTATTATTATTATTATTATTATTATTATTATTATTATTATTATTATTATTATTATTATTATTATTATTATTATTATTATTATTATTATTATTATTATTATTATTATTATTATTATTATTTCCGTAGCGTGAGCCAAAATATGCCATCATTTGCAGCGAAATGTGTCATATTCTAGCCTGGTATTGTACTATTTAGTGCGTGTCTTGTATATACTTTGTGTGTCTTTTTCTTTGTCCTGGAGATCCTCTTGATTAGTCAGTTTTATTGTACTATTAGGTCATCCAGTTGAAATAAATATGTTTAAACTAAACTACGTATATATCCGGGTAGTTTTGTTTGGCACAACTTCAGAGCTGTCCCCTTCATCTTTTCTTTCTGGTTTATGAAAGTATGCTTTTTGGAATTGTCTAGTCTTAATCTATCAGTTGGGGACACATGTCAAAGAACGATTGTGCAATTGCTAAGTATAGTGAATGAATAAATCTTTATTGGCTGCACCTCTTTATAATGGTTAGGCATTTTGCCTGTACAACACAACACAATACAACACAACACAGTTTTTACAATACAATTCAAAACATGACGCAGCGTACACATAAATTACACACAAACATGTTATCACAACAGAGAAAAAATATAATAATCAACCCGTTTCTTACACTTGAAAATTTTACAATGATCCTCTAATTTCAACAGTGTAATTTTTATTTTTTTTGACAAGTTTAATTTTGTAAGCTTCACATTTCATTAGCATATTTAATTTCCCTTCCGAATTTGAACTATCAAAATTGACAAAACTTTTGACATCTCTGTCATCAAAATAGCTCTCTGGTTGGAAAATTTCTTACAATATAATAATGAATTTTCGTCTTCAATTACTTTCCATCTGTCACATAATCTTTCTTCTACAGGTATTTTAGTGGGCCGCCGGTGCCTCCCTAGTTCAATATTTAAATTATGTGCACTGGTTCTCAGAGGAGTAAAATTTCTACGGGAACTGTAATCATTCGTAACTGTCAAATATGCTTTTAATTCGAATTTTGTTTGAATTTTCGCGTATGTTCCTAATTTTTTTGTCCGGTAGAGAATGTAATTCCATAGTATTTTGCCACTGGGTAAAAAAATCTAGCTTCTAGTACATTTGAATAATTTTGGGACAAAAATCTCCAAATTATCTTCCATTATGCCAAATATCATCATGACCAATTATCGAAAACGTTTCTCTTTTAAATGAAGTTATCCTATAGTTGATTTTACCAGAGACATTTCACAATTACATAAATATACATCGTGTAGAAGACTATTGGATACGGCGTTTTTCACACGATACCAATTTTTACAAAATACTAGTGATTATTATTAATAGTGAAACATAGGGAAATGCTTTGAAGTCGCTTTCTCTTGTACTTTGTGTTTTTTGAGGATAGCACCCTATGAAAAAATATGAAAACAAGATCCATGTCTTCAAAATACTATGAAACTTAACAGTGTCCCTGAGGTTATTCTAAGCTGCACCAGGTGTAAAATTATGAGAGTGCAAAGTTAAAATTTGCCAACTTGCATATCCAAAACTTTAATTTTCAAAATTGAAGACCTATATCCCAATATGGGCCTAATAGGGACAATTTGGAGGAGGCTTTTTAGGTTCATGGCTTAGCATCATTTTTAGAACTTTAGACTGGATTTTACTTGGAGATCAATAAATTTAAAATTACGTGTCCTCCTATATATCTAGGTCTTTTATGTTTGCATTTTATTCAATTAGCTCAATATTTTGTTGACCTGTATGTCCACCAATTGATAGAGCGAGACTATGCAATTGCAACGCTGCATACTTTCATCAAGCTACACCAAAATATAAAAGCAACAACAACGCAGATGTAGGCCTACACATTTAAATCTCCATACCTAAATTACTTTGGAACTCGAATTTTGACTTTCAGAAGTCTAACTAGGAGTAAAAACAGTAATAGTAAAATTACTAGATCTTTGTAGTTTCTTTCTTGTTTGGTTCTATCGGCTCTATATGGTTTGGCTTTCAATACATAATTTAATGCTAGAGGCAGTAGAAGGAATCATACGGATATAATAAACATTTTTTTTTCAGTCTTATAGATGATATTTGTATCCACTGGCATCTCAAGTTTAAGAAACAGAGCTCGCCAAAATGCAGACTTACACTGACTGTGTAGATTTGAATGTTGTGAACGCAAAAACATGTGTGATGAACCAACTTGAACGTTGTCGCATTGCTCACCGGAATGAGTGGGGGCAGACTAGGGCCAGTAGAAAGTTTGAAGCACTTGCCCTGCCACACTGTTAAACTTTGGGATTTGTCTGTCCCCTTATGCCATGCCCTGAAAGCAAATATGACAATTGAAAGCTAATGGGTAGCCCAGTTGAGTGAAGTTTTGATATTAAATTGTCTCAAATGCCAGGAAAACGCGTCCGAGAGTATCGATTTTCCACAATTTTCCGGGGAGGCCCCCCATATCTCTCGCAGTCTGCTTCGTATCTTCGTCACTTGCAATTCTAACCCCCTTTTAGAAAGTCTGGATCCGCCCCTATATTTGACATGGGTACACATAGCACCTGTGGTGAAGTTTCGTACGCCGTTAAAACAATCAACAGGTTGCAAATTATGCAAATTTTAATCGTTTCTGGCTTCCAAAGTATTCAACACAGGGGCCCAAATGTTGGTTCTATTATTGGTATGTTTGTTAGAGCATGGATCCTCTATTAGAGGGTCCATAGTTAAAGCATCTATTGGACACAATTTCAAAGTTGTCGAATTTAAATTGATGCCAATCATGGACACTTTAAAACTTAAAAGTTGGATATCTTCAAAACTATTATGTATAGAATTGCCATTACAGCTTCAATTCATAGGCTTGTGTCGTAGACGCATCCGATGGACCACATACAAAAGTTGTAAAATTTAAATTTATGCCAATTAGAGACACATTAAAGTGTTAAAGTTCAATATATTCAAAACTATTACGGATAAAGGTGCCATTCCACCTTTAATTCTGAGGTTTGCAGCGCACATGGGCACCTCCAATAGACCATGTCAGAAATTTCACCACCAGATGGCTCTGGGGTACTATACACCCTAGCCTGACTGAGTGCCCACTAGCTAGGCATGGCAGAGTATGGGAGGTGGACAGTCTTTGAGTAGAAACAGGAACTAATCAAGAGAGGAGCACCAATTAAAGGCAAAAAGTGTGATTTAGTAGAAAGGTAAGTACTTGCTGATCAGTTTCATATATTTTCTTACAGGAATTTATCCCAAGATTATAAGTTTAGTCACTTTACTCCAATGGGTTGAACCAGCAGTTTACATCACTGGTCATGTATTGCTGTGTGTGTGTGTATAAATACCTCTCTTGGCCACACACAATTCTGTGACAAGTCAAATTATGAGACTGTGATTAAAAGTATAATTAATGTTCCATAAAGAGAGACTTTCATAGCCATACATAGATTATTTTGAATGTGGAATAACCTGGTCGAAGTGCACGTAGGCCACCAGTAGCCTGACCTGAGCCAAGCCTCTGGGGCCCAGCCAGTAGCTTGTATATTGGGTCACTCCAGGGGATAAGCAAGGTGTTAATGCTGCTGGTGTCTAGTTCCTCTTGGGAGTGTGCTTTATTGGTGTGCTGTGTATACAAGGTACTTGTTGGTAATGTGTTTGTCCAGAATAACACTGAGGTAAAAACACTGCATACTCAAAGGCAAAGATGAAAAACTAAACAAGAAAAGGAAAAGTAACTTTATGTCCCCGCCAGTTTGAAAGTTTACCCTTTTCCTTACATTTGAACAGCTTGGCTGCCCTTCATTACCTCATACAGTTAAGTTGACAGGACACATATTTAGTCTTGCACTTTTTTTCAGACTTGACGCATATGACAGAAATAACAATTTTCATTCTGAAACATGCTAACTGGGGGCACACGGAAATTTTAAGTTGAATATCTTCAAAACTATTAAAGATACAGTAGGCATTTGAACTTCAACATATAGATTTGTGAAGTAGGTGCATCGCATGAACTGTAAACGAAAGACAATTGTTTGGTTCTATCAAAATATCTATTTTTACAAGGATAAAAGAAAAATTATGTTGGCCCCCAACGGTGCGAAGGACCGAGTTAGATGCGACAAATCCGTATCCTTGCAAGTTGTTTGCCGAGTAGCAGCGTCGAGCAAATTAGAATTGAAAGTTAAAGGGGCTTGACGAAACAACGAAACAGAATCTACCACAACAGTGCTGTATATTCCGACCATCCCTCCCCCCCGCCTCCACCAAAGCGGTATGGAAAAAGCAGATCTCTAATTTAAAAAGATGCCACTTTTGTAGCAGACGTAAAGAGACGTCGTGCTCAGACTACATTTTTAACTGATTAACCGCCCAGCCTTGCAAAACCCAACAAGCATGATTCTCTGTCGTGAGCTGTTCAATGGAACCACACCATGGGCACTTTTCGCAATCAAGAAAGGGCGGAAAAGGACGTCAGCGAGTGTGTTGTTGTTGTTGTTTTTTCTATTGAAAAAAAAAAAAGGGAAGCTGTTGAAAGAGGCAGACTTATGCCACGAGAGACATTGATATTTAAAGTTATCGAGTGTGTCATGTCACAAACTTTATGTCGATCTGGTGAAATTTTAATGATTGAGAGGAAAAGCCAATATACTGATGTAAGTTTTGATCACATCATATTGCACATTGAAGATTCATAATTTTGCAGAACGGCACCAGTGCTGAGCGGAAGTACACTCTGTGGCACAGACATACTCAAGTGGAAGTGAAAAATAAGGTGATTAAAAAAAAAAAAAAAAAAAAAAAAAAAAAAACCTCCCTCCCAAAAAAAACTTATGAAAATAGCCATAATAATGTAGTGTTTGGTAGCCTCAATAGAAAGAAGCCAATCGACAGGTTCCATTACTGTTACACATCAGAACAACACAACAAAAGAAGCTGTTGCTTTGGTGTCTGGATTATGGAGCGGTTAGTGTGCACATATCTTTGTTAGTACCGCTACAAAGATTGCCTCTCACTCTTGCAGCAACCGATGACTAGCAACCCATCTCATTGTGCCGCAGCACGCGCAGCACCATTTTCACGCATGTCATCGTCATTGGCTCTGCCATAAACGTATCGTCACGTTCGCTATGACTCTTGATGCACGTGCTCTCAAAAATGCAGACTCCGAACGGCATTGCTGATTGTCATGCCGTGGGCCCACTCCGTGTCATGCGGGCCTTTGACTTTGATGCAGAAGCACATGCGAACTCGAGGCTGTGCCATGAGGACCAAAGGAAGATAAGCAGACGAAAATTGTTTGCATTGCTCATGTTATATATATATATATATATATATATATATATATATATATATATATATATATATATATATATATATATATATATATATATATATATATATATATATATATATATATATATATATATATAACGAGCAATGCAAACAATTTTCGTTTGAAATAATTATAAACTAATAAATAAATAAATAAATAAATAAATAAACAAACAAACACACAATGTGTGATCGGAGAATACTCCTAGTTAAGCTTCTCCCTCGGCACATTCTCGACGAGTTTGATGGGGATCGGGTCTACGAATTTGGAAAAAAAACTGTAATCCTGCCCATCATTACATAATTTCAAAAGTTTTATAAAAATCAAGAAATGACTGTACCTTTTGGGGATACCGAGTAATCTATATTCTCAGCAAGTTGGAAGAGAATCCACGCAGCATGCAGTTTGGGTGAAAAAGTCGAAAATTACAAAAGAAACCACACAAGCATGTACCCACCTACACACACAGACACACCTAAACCCACACCCAGATATCCCCCACCCCACCAATATATATATATATATATATATATATATATATATATATATATATATATATATATATATATATATATATATATATATATATATATATATATATATATATATATGTATCATCTTATTATATGCCTTGTGTACTGATCATGGAATAGCACAACAGTGCATTAACAACTATACTTCTCGGCCTTTCAGGATCGAACTTGAGTTGTACAGATTGATAGATTATGATGAAAACAGTGAAATGTTTTCATATGTTGTTTTCTGTAGATAATTTGTACCTTCAGGACTGACATGTACATTGTTGTCACTTGGAAAGGAAAAATAGTTGTAGGCTGTATACATGCATAATTGAAGTGGAGGTCTTCGTGTGCCATTCATAGACTTTAGTTGCTCCCGGCTACGTAGCCACACGTCAACAACTCTACCACTTCATCTTGCCCGATCATGTAATGGGGTAAGACAAAATCAACAGGCTTTCCCTCGGCGAGCTAGCCGGGTAAAGGTTTTCACCGAAGGCATATTAACCTAATAGATTTTCTCTCATATTTTGTATTCCTGATAAATACATCACATTGAAGGAAAAAGAAAAAGCAACAGACAGTTAATTTTACCTGTCATGTCGAACGATCTGCCCAAGAAAGTGTTAAAAAGAGTCACCTGACTAACACCTTGAAAGAAAGTATTAAAGAAACAACTGGGTGGGATGGGTTATAAGAGGTTCCTGTACTTGTAAATACATTATATTTGATTCCTGGTCTATTCTTCTTTGAAGTCTTCTTGGGTTTGGGAGGAATGAATTCAGATACACACGATTTTAACATCGGGCAAGACTACCAAGAGTCAAGAAATATATCTTGTCAGGTGCGATAACCTTGTTGCGTAATTGCGGGCTTCTTTGTGCTGGGAAGGTCCATGTGACGGAAGAACCGGCATTTAACTTCGAAGATAAGACGGTTGCGTGTGTGTATGCCTCTGCCCACACCAGCAGATATGCCCTGACTTCCATCTGGTTACGTGCTGTTCACACAAGGTAGGCACATAACTATCAGGAATATTTATATTGGTGTGCAAAATTCCCCCTATTTCATTCAAAATATGTAAATATCGCAAGACCGGTTTTCTGCCGAGTTCATCTGATGATAACATATTCTTTATAGTGTATTTTACAATATTTAGACAGCAACAATGCAAAACATAGTTTATCTTTATCGAAACAATCCAGAAAACCCAAAGCAGGAGAATGTAATAAATATATTGCTTGGATAAACAGTCACAAATCACGGACAAGACAAGAAAAAAGATGCGACGAAAGGAAGAAGAATAAAGACAAAAAAAAGTGTAGCGACCGATCGAGTGTATATATCTGAGGCATTATGTGGTGAAATGCTGAAAGAAAAACTAGAATGGACCTGTCCAAAAAACTTCTGGCGTTTTTTCTTGACTTTGCAGAAGCCTTTGACATGACACACCTCTATTAGAGGGTAACGCAGCTGAGCCGCGACGTAAATTGTTTGGAATTTGCTTGGTTCACTTATTAATATTTGCGTCCATTCCTTTGCATCTATTTTGTAAGTAATGCTGGTTGCCACGCTATTACTGAACATATTGTCTCAAAGAATCTTTCCCTTTCCTTTTATTCAGGTGTTTTATTGTAGACTGCCGAACTCACGTGCTTGCGTGTGTAGGGAAACAGTATTCAACACACAGACACGCGCATACACTGGCAAGTTCCCCTTTCAACGATGAACTCAACCATAGCACCACAATACACAACACAGTATTTGCCAAAATGGACTACGAAAGGTCACTTTTCACACATATTCTCTAACAAAATTATTGAAGCAATAATGCACACTGACAACATCGCAAGCGATTTTTCCAGTTTATGAAAAAAATGTTGAATACTGCTTCCCCACACGCCAGAAACTTAAATGCTTCGACAGAAAGTACTGACTTTACCCATATTTGTTGGCAGACACATTGTTTCAGGGATTGGGACATGGGCAACGTGGGCAAATTTAAAAATTCGACTTTGGCTTTACTACACAATATGTAGAGACAGTACATGTATATTTTATTTCAAGCCCTAACCTAATGTGAGAATTAAGTCCACAACATCTCTTCTTATTTTTCATCAACAGCATCATAGAACCACTGCAGACTTTCAGTCCATCATAATTAGAGTGCCGGTTTTCAGACTGACAGTGTGCAGATATGGCATTATTGTTGGTGACTGTGAGTTTGGTGTATCTCGCATTGGGCCCGGTGTCCTCGGAGCCTGAAGGTGAGTGCCACCGATTTACATACTATTGCCACCCGATTAATCAGCCTACCTTAGCTATAACAATCTTGTCAAATCGAAGCAGGTCAATAGCCCATGCTCTTCTTCATGGTTTGATTATTCAACAATTACAATCAGTATTGTCCCGATTTTTCCCCTGCATATAGTACAGAGCTAGAAAAATCCAAAAATGTATGCTTTCACTATGGTCATGTGAACAGCTTAAAAGTTACAGGTCCGTAAAATTGTCCATGCTGATTTGCACCACATTTGTATCTCGCTACCTTAACTAAACTGATATGCGCATGGTACATTCCAAAATATAGTAAATTTGTACGAATGATACATTGCAAAATATACTAAATATGTCCGTCTTAGCGCAAAAAACAAAAACAAAACACCCCCCAAACAAAAAAAAAAAAAAAAAAAAAAACCCCCCAAAAAACCAACAAAAAACAAAACAGAAGCACCCCCACCCCCCAAAATACCAAAACAAAGACAAAAAACAAACAAACAACCCCCCACCCCCGGGGTTAGGCAGGGCAGAATCCTGTCACCTGTTCTATTTGGGCTGTATAGTGATGAACTTCACGGAACATTGAAAAATTCATTGCTCTGGATTTCACGCTGGCTATTTATCCATTGGTACTTTAGCATAGCTGATGATTTGCTTTTGATGGCTCTCACTGTTCGAGCGCCAAACATATACTTGACGTATGTAATAGTTTTGCAAAGGAATTCAGCTTTATATTTAATCAAGATAAAATCAAGAGGATGTCATACGTTCAAGATAATGTATGCAATTTGCGTGCATTAATATCTACGGTAAACCAATTCGGACAGTGAAAGATTTAATCTATTTTAGACATGTTATTAGTCCAAGTGCACTTGGTAAATGATTTGAGAAAAGTTGCCATGAACTTCACCCTGAAGTAAATTACTAATGGCTCAATGTAGCGAAGCTGTTGCCACTACACGCTATCAGATGTTTCGGTCATACTGTTTGTTCTTTTATGGCTCGTAGTACAGAGCTTTTCAACCTAAGAGGCTGACAAAGTGTGTAATTTTTAGCATAAAGCTGCCAGGTTTCTATGCAAATTACCGAGAGAAACACATGGGTGAACTATTATCACAAATGTACAGAGGTAGCCCAATAGATGGTATGCTCGCGGCACAGCGCATGCGCCAAATTTTTTGACGCGCAGTGCATTGCGGGCTTATTTGTAGTATACGAGCGGTTATGGCGATATCTGTGCTAACCTGTGTCGACTATGAAATTACACAGGTAGCCATGAGAAGTTTAATTTGTTATTTGGCTGTGTGCTTTACAAATTATTCCTGAGGCAAACAACGTAAATTTTATCCCTTGCCAACAAATAAAAACTGGGAAAACAATGGATAAGAAGAATTTCCTGTTCTCGAAAGGACTGAAAATTGTGTTAATTCGTGCTCATGATCGCCTGACATTCCAGGACTGAAAGTTGTGTAAATTCGTGCCCATGACCTCACGTTTGCCGTGTAACTTTGAATGATGACATTTGCACATTGCGATCAGTCTACATAGTTTACTTTAAATATATCCATTCCAACTGGGTAACCCTGTCATCTGAATCATTTTCCTTTTGGAACCAAATCGTATTGTGTGTTTTGCAACCAACATGTAAACACTATGGACAATGATAAAAGAACATGAAAGATAGATGGATAGATCGATCGATCGATCGATAGATCGATTGATAGATAGATAGATAGATAGATAGTCAGACAGACAGACAGACAGACAGACAGATAGATAGATAGATAGATAGATAGATAGATAGATAGATAGATAGATAGATAGATAGATAGATAGATAGATAGATAGACAGACATGTAGGTTAGTAGATGGAGGAGCGAAAGAATGAAAGAAAGAAAAAAAGAAAGAAAGAAAGAAAGAAAGAGAAAGAAAGAAAGAAAGAGAAAGAAAGGAGAAACAAAGAAAGAAAAAAGGAAGAAATATTACGCTCCCTAAAAGAACACATTTTCCTTCCTTTATTACTGACTTTTCAAAGATAAATCCATGTAGTTTTGAGCAAAGTTGTTTCAAAACTAAGGTATTCTTATACAAACTTTGATTTGGGAAAATCCGAGTCAGACATGAAAAAAGGAAATGTTCAACGTTCATTACGCAATATCATACATGAAAACAGGGACGTGTTCATCTGCAGCAGAAATTAATCAGATTGATAAGCTGAGATTTTGCTCTTCCACCTTAGTCATATTAGCTCTACAACCCATGTTATGAGTCATCAAGAAGTACTGTTGGACAATACTGTATAAATACATATGTTTAAACCTATGCGGCGAGTTTTCTTATTCATAGCCGAAAAAACGGGCAAAAGATTCCGTTTTTGACATGTCACTAAAATATTCATTTTAACATTTAAAACTACAGATATTTTTACCATGTGCTCCTCAACTAACAACCCGTGTGTTGTTTCTTGGCGTGTTATTTTCACAAGCAGTTTTTGTAAAGCAACCAGTACTTGTGCTAATCTCATAAACTCTTTCATAGCTTAAGCACCGGGTGATTAATTTTATGCAAACATCGTTAACACAAAGAAAGGCAAAGTACCTAACACGTACTAATGGTTTCAGAAAGCACACTTTGAAGACTGAGGAACCATATCGCTAACACGTTGTTTTCCCATTTTAATTCGGTATTTTTAGGGTAATTGTGTGAAATAAAAAGAATTACTGAAATAATATACATGTACATTGCAAAGATGTGCAACACGCTTAAATGTACAAAGTTGCATCGATATCCGCCCAAGAGACGGGCTCGTATAGGCGTTGCCAGCTCCCCAATGGTACATGTATTTCGAGAAATAAAATACGTTTAAAACAAAAGAAACAGACACACACACACACACACACACACACACACACACACACACACACACACACACACACACACACACACACACACACACACACACACACAAATCTAGAGTGCTTGCAGGGGCGCTTGTTTGTTTGTATATGTCTGTCGAACCTCTTGATCACCAAAGGGATGGCTTAAGGCAAGTGTACGTTCCTGATTTGAAGAGAAACTGTTGAAGTATGTGCAAGTAGTCGTTATTATTATTATGCCCTTTATTTGACAATAAACGCACTCAAAATGACATTTTCGCTATGTTCGATATGCCCACGAGTTTGCCGTTTCCCCTCATTGAAATACATTGAAATCCTCGCCAAACCAGAGGAATGTGGTCTCTCTGTTGCATTCTTATGTTCATTTTGTCCATGGATTATTTCTCACTGAAAGGTAGACCTCCGCGTCAAAGAAAATCACACTTCTTAAAGGACGATCGAAACGCACCAGTTAACTCGGAAAAAAGGAGAAAAAAAATAAAAATAAAAAACTACCCACAAGCGACAGAAAAAGATGGGAAAGTAGGAATGCATGCAAACAAAAAACACCGCTGTGAATTGATGACATTTGTCCTCAAGGACATGTTTAACTATAACTTATTTTTCTCCCTTAAAGACTTACATTTTCCACATTGTTTTTGGAGACCAGATAGTTTCTATACTACACCTTCAGAAACCAAATATATGTTACATTTGTCCGACCATATTAGTGAAAAAACTCACTAAGCAACGAGTGAAACTTATCACGGCGACCTATCTAATATCAATGCAGCCCGCAGACTGATCTCAGCAGCGTACTACAATTAATCCCAGAATGCAATTTCCCAACATGGCGCTAATTTATTCAAAATGGCGACCGTGCATAACATTTATTGAATTACGTACGGACAGGTAGTTCTTCAGATATATACATAATGCAGCCAAAAGTGAAAAAGCAGTTGTCAGAACCTGTGGTAAATTATTGCTCCAGGTTTCAAGTTCCTATGTAGGTAAATTATTAAACTTCCTCTTATACAAAAATAATGTCAACGGGGATGATCTTGATGATGAATTTGAAGCGTTTTGGGCACCAAGGCCAGCAAACCACAGCTGATATGATGCTAGAGCCAATGCTATATAGGAATCAATGAGCTGGGGTACAACAGAGACTGGCTACTCACGATCAGTCTGGCGCCGGAACAGACCGGTTTTATTTTGGTTTAAACATATCCATTTGTTTTTAAAAAGCGATTGGGAAAAGGGCCAAGCCCCAAATGAATCCCTTTCGCCCCCCACAAAGATAAAGAGAGAGGAAGACATGACACAACAGTAAAATGCCACTGCCAGAACGAACACGAACACACGCAGACAAATAGACCGGCAATGCTGCACAATAAGAAGTGTTGAAAGGACAAGACGTCACAGACAGGAAAGTGTAGTGGGGTATGCGTATGAAGTGCAGCGCACTCAAAGCACATTTATTTAAAATGGCCTCACTGACTCTCCCAGGTGTGCCTGTGGTGCTGCAAATAAGGAATTGTTTCATTACTTTTTCGAATGGGTAAGTTTTAGACTGGAGCCAGACAGACTGCAAAATATCGTAATTCCATTTGCTCCATTCACGGTATGAACTTTCTTATTTGGCTCTGAAAATTGTACTCTTCGAGAAAACGAGATTTTTTTCAAGCTGTAAAATCATACATCACATCGACAGGCAGGCAAGGAGCTGTTACATGATTTTTTTTTTAACAAATATTCTTGATTACAGGTGGTGAAGTAGCACTTATTTATGAAGTTTTTTATTAAAGGATTATGTACCTGCTTATAATTGATCTACCTTGCCTGACTGATCCATGCAGATTCTAAACCTTCTCATTTTACAACTTTTGGCTTGGACGTAAACCATTATGTACATATTTTTCGTATGTGCACTGTCTGATTATGAGGTTTTCTCAAGTGTATAAAAACTTGCACCAGGAGTACGAATTAAGATATGATTATATTCCGTGTTTATCTGATAACGCCTTCAATGTAAATTCAAAAATATTTTAACCCCCTTCCCCCCAAAAAACAAACACCCCCCCAATAAAAACAAATACCCCCGCAAAATTAAAAACATACAAACACCCCCCATCCACAAAAAACCAAACCAAACCAAACCAAACCAAACCAAACCAAACCAAACCAAACCAAACCAAACCAAACCAAACACCCCAAAGAAAGAAAGAAAGAAAGAAAAAAGAAACAAAACCAATAAAAAACAAATCTAAATTGAAAACATACAAAACACCCCCCAAAACAAACAAACAAACAAACAAACAAACAAACAAACAAAAAAACAAACAAAACAAAATAAAACACCCCTCCCCAAAAAGATACAACTGGACAAATAAAATTTGCCAAATCTCAACACACTTGTCAACTTTCAAGCGTTCAAATTTGAGCTTATACGATTCACACCAAAAACCCGCATAATGCACTCTTGCCTCTCAAGGAAATTGAGTGTTGGAAGTCATCACCACGCACCGTTATGTAAGTATTTATGATGGTGAGGTCTGACAGGAACGTGATATAATGTGACACACATTAACACGACATGAAAGGGAAGCTTTTCGCTTCATCTTGCACAATTGCTTAGTTGTGACGTTCACACCATAAAAAGCACATTTGTTTTATCCAGGCTTGCTTTTTTTAGGCGAAATGAGACATGGACCAAGGAGTGATTATGTGTGGGGCTAGATATCATATGAGGTGCATTTTGGAAAGTGGCGAGACTCCCCGTTAGATAGCCTATCCAATACCAACAGACAATGTTTACCACACATATGCATATGTGAGACCATTTATTTGCTCGACGAGAAGGTTAAAAAAGCAGAAGCTGTTATTTTCCCTACAAAATATGTGAGTAAATTTCATGGCGGGGCCGTACCTGGTTGGACCAAATCAGAAAGGGAAGCAGTAATACTTTGTCCTGGTCAAAGTGGAATATGTAAATTAAACAAAAAATGGAGCTTGTGGAAGATGGAGGTTCAAAACACATTAAAAAATAGTGGTCGTAGAAGATGCGAGAGGGTTCATAAATGCCTTCATTTGAATAAAATATGTTTAAATCAAGATGAAAGGCAGACCTTTTGGTAAATGGTTTCACTAGGTAATTCATATTATTCAGATTACCTAATACATATGGTTCCTTATATTATGCCAGAGTGTCTGACAGACAATGTCTGGTGCCAATTATCGACTCTTCTCAGAATGTAGATGCATTTAGAACTTTAAAAAAGAACAACACAGAATAGACCAAAAAGCAGTAAAATCAAAGAGAAACAGTAGATTTGTTTCTGAGTATAGCCATAGAGTAGCCACTAGGCCATATGCTGCAGAACATTGAACACCCAAACGCAGAGGAGTTTCATGTGTAACGTGGTTCCTTACGTGTAAAGTGTTGGAATGACCATGCAGCTGGGAGGAGATATGGTACGATCCTCGTTAAGGAAAAAGAGACAGTATACGTATAAATATATTTTGCTCATCAATATTCAGGATATTATCAGCGATATGATGTTGAAACAGCATGACCGAGAACAATTTTAGTGTCCTTGCGTCCTTTTTCGGAAGAAAACATAGAGGAAACATTGTTGATATGCGTTGGAGGATGATAACTTTCGTCACTTGAGATAAATGTATCAATTCGGGCAGATTTATTCACCTATGTAAGGACTAGATACATAGATAACCTAGGTATAGATTTAAGGTCACAGGGTTATGTTTTTTCCAGGTGATAAAACAAGTTCTGTTTGCGAATTAATTTTGAAACTATGCATGGACACAGGCATGCATCTTTGCCTGGCCCGGATTCAATGTCCAAGGGCATTGGCTGGCAATTTTCGGAACATAACACGCGATGGGTTTGAATTTGAACTTCCAGGCTTTACAAGATTACGGTCCTTTTTCAAAGAAAGGGCTAGGCAAATGTATGACATTAGCCAATTTATCAAGGTCACAGGCTGACCTTGGTAAATTTGGTTTGCGGAGGATTTAAAATGGACAAGTATTTTTGATGGTGTCATTAAGCGTGAAAATGGAAGCAAGATGAAATGGCAAAAGGTTATCTGGCTTTCTATAAGCCAAATTGTCTTTTTTTTTTTTTTATAAACAAATAAAGTTACAGTTTAATATTGGGTGTCATTTGATGAGTATTGAATCTTTGTGTAGGATTAGAGACAAAAAGGTCACAAAATGATCATGCGTTTGTATACGACTTTGTAATAATATAATGCATGATCTCTTAGAAAGTCAGAGAAAGTTTCTTACCCAGTACATGTAAACGGAATTGCGTGGGCGACGTCAGATACAAGTGAGCGACATGAGCTCCAATTTATCCGTTTGATCGTTAGATGTCTCTTGTTTGGCTCAAAATAATGATGTACAGGGAAGTTGGAATTCTGAGTATGTCTTTTGTGAGATCTACTCTCATCAATAGACACACCATAATCAGCCATATCATATTGTTCAGACGTCCGAGAAATGCCCTCAATTTAAAACAACAATTAACCTTGCAGTGTAGGTCTTTATGAAACTTTGTGTGTGTGTGTGTGGGGGGGATGATTTGGACGCTGAGTGCCGGCTAAGGGTCGAAGAAAGCTGTTGACCTGAGGCACGATACTGTCGTCAATTGTCCCTGTGAGGAGAAATAACGCTCTTTGACATGAACTGAACATCTAAGCAACCAATATAAAGACCTTTTAAATTTTGGTAGCTCTAAATGTTCGTATGGGAAGGGACATTTTTTAATATCACGACCGGTTCTTTTATTGCCCATGAAGTACGTGAAGCTTTTGCCTGATTTGTTTCTTGGCATTCCCACCGCACAAATAGTCAATTTCTTTTCAAATTGGCGGCGCCCAGATATGTTCAAATTGAGTGTATTGCTTTGTCTGGCTTGCCTGATAAATCAAAGTTGTCTCTTGTTTTTGGATTCCACAGTAGAATAGCCCACAAGGAAGCCATCATGGAGTAAAACTGACTTTAAGATGGATTCTTCTGAGTACCATTTTAAGAGTTCCAATTCGCAAAGCATGTTTCGATCTGTTCGACTGTTTTTTTTGTCTCTAGCAGCACATTAACCATCTGCACACGGAAAAGTAGTTTGATGACTAGATGTACACTAAGACCATATTTCTAAAAGAAAATATGTTTTGCATTTGTCTGAGGTGTGAAAATATCTACCATATTTAAAAAAAAAATAATCGAGAAACCTTTACTGTCATTAGATACTATGTAAAGAAACTGAATGCTTCACGCAAAAAAGTGCTTTCCTGATTTTTGTTTGTATCTGATCTTTGGATTTACAGGTGGCTACAAAAGGGTATGTTACTTCACCAACTGGTCGCAGTACCGCCCCAATACGGGCAAGTACACACCAGAGAATGTAGACCCCTCACTGTGTACACACTTGGTTTATGCCTTCGCTACAATGGAAGGTAATAGACTGAAGGCCTTTGAGTGGAATGACGAGTCTACGCCTTGGATGAAAGGGATGTACGTATACATATATAAACCTTGTTTTCATGGTCGAGATGTATGTAGATATAACAGTGAAACCTTGCGTGCTTAGTTGCTACCATCGTCTCTTGAATTGTTATGCAATGGCGGAAGTTATCGCTGCATGATAAAATTACAGTAATTTGACTGAAAAGCCTAAGAGACAAACACAAATCAAGTCTTACCGAATATCAACGATGTGCAAAACTTGAAATGATATTATAGCATATGTATCTACATGCAAGGACCTTTTAACGATCCTGTAAGGCGTGTACGACGCAATATGATTTAATATTTTCCACAGATTTTTATGCTATATTTCTTGTGAGAAAAGATGCACCGCCATAATTCTGGTCCGCTTGCTGTCAACCAAGAAGATATCCAACTAAAACATAAAATGTTTTAATGTCTGTGTTATAGACATATTCGAATAGGCTGAAGCGTCATGCTATATCTCTATTAATTGACAGTTTGTATTGCAGGGTATAGGCATAGTCGTAAACACATTCATGCTAACAGAGTTAATTTCAAATTTTGATTAACGTCATATTCATTGTAACATATTCAATTATTTTTAAAAGATACTTTGACTCTTGGCGCGAAATAAAACCAGTGTTGTTAGTTAAATATATAACATGATAAACGATCACTTTTGATTTCCTTATGCTACAAAACATTACTTTTGTTTAACAAACAATGCTGAGAACAGATATGCCAACATTCAAAAATCCATTTTAGAGACAACCAGTTAAGTTATTGAAGGGCAGAAAAAAACCTAAGTAATATAGAAGAAATCTTAAACTCTGATATGGGACAAATCCTGAAAATAGTCAAATTTTCAGATAATTTCTGAGACTATCCCTGACGATAAGGGACATTTGGCATCATTCTGCAAGCATTTCAGCCTCTGCGTGCTGCATCCATTCCGTTCAGTCAGTTCCATATCTTGTTTCTGAAAGGGCTGAAGTGGTAAAAATTAGAGCTGGGAGCAGATGATGAAATTCTTAACTGGTCAGCCGGCATAATTTAGCAGGCTATAATCAGCGGCTGTGCTGAGTTGCACTAGTTTTAATTTGTATACCATAACGATGAACATATTTGCTTTTCATGATGTCACATTTATTCAATTATTAAACACAAACCTAGTTTTTCCATTAAGCAAATGACTCACCATTCATCAGCGCCCTCATATAATGCCCTGGACAATAAAGTTGCAAAGAGATTCACTGAAGATTTGTGATCATCTGTCATCTTCTTGTTTTGGCACCATAATGTTGAACCACAGTCAAATATGATTCTAATGGAGCTGTTGTTATTTGTTTATTTTTTCATTTTGTTCATATCTTTCGCTCGTCGGCTGAGCTTACAGCTTAGCTCTAGAACAGATCTCACATGTTTTCGCCAGCTCAGCCGACAGTCCGGCAAAGCTGTTCCCATCTGTACCACAAGTCTAGCTAGTAAGTCATTGTAATAAAAATAATGGCTTTCATAACTGTGTGAGAAACGGCAGTTTGTATTTCGTGCGATAAAGTGCAGAGCCCCCAAGTCATCGGTATTTCGTTTGACACATTGGAACCAATCTACAGGTACGCGCGTTTCAATGAGCTGAAGCAGAGGAACCCACAACTGAAAACTCTGATTGGAGTCGGTGGCTGGAATTTCGGAACCGAGAAAATGACGGCCATGCTGGCAACGGAAGCCAACAGAGCTGAGTTTGTGGACACGTCAATCGAATTCCTAAGAAGAAGAAGCTTTGACGGCCTGGATCTGGACTTTGAATACCCAGGCAGTCGAGGAAGCCCTCCTGAGGACAAAGAGAGATTCACCCAGCTTGTCGTTGTGGGTACACACTCTATCTATCAACCTCATAATGGTTGTATCACTCTTGATTTTTTGCTTTCAAAACGTTTCTGAAAATTTAAGCTGTAGTCTGTTATGAAGCAAATGTTTGTACCGGTATTACACTTAATTTTCCTGTGGAAGTTTGGAGCATATTAAAAACAGTAATCTTAACAGTTTGCTCTATGTGCTAAGAGAAACTATGGTTCAGGAAGACCTTGCCTTCTAAAATAAGTTCAATGTGATCTCCGATACATAGCTTTACTTATAATATCCATTACAACAACAGTCATTTAGAGGCTTTTCAGAGGACCTTTATACTAGGTTTCCTTGATTCATGTGTTGGGTGTCTGTTTGAGATGGCTGCTAGATTAATGTCAACATCTTCAAATTACAGATGCCTGCAAATTTGGAAATAAATACTTTACCTGCAGAAATTCATGCTTCAAGAGAGCCCGATGAATTTCCATTTCGTTTTCGGGCAAAATATCCTTCTGAAATATTAATAAACTTTCAGAAAAAGATTTCTATCAACTCAAGTGGAAAATATATGTGTCTTCTTGATTGGTAAGTTCTGTGAAGCTGCTCCCACGACTAAATAAATATTTTTCCAGGAATTACGGCGGGCTTTCAACCGTGAGGCGCGTCAAAGCAACAGACCAGCCTTGTTACTGACGTCAGCCGTAGCAGCCGGTAAAGATAAAATTGACGCCGGCTACCAGATTAGGAGGATAGTCAGGTACAACACTTGCACTGTTCTTTTGAAAGTCAGTTTAACTTTATGCGATTTATACTTTTTTTCAAAACGACTAATTGAACAAGGTCAGTACGCTTAAAACGTATCTTCACACATTCACAATCAGCAAGGAAGTGTCTCTTATCATTATCGATGAATAAACACGGAACTTTGTATCAAACATAGTACGGGTATATTCGGACATCGAATACAAATTTCGAAAGCATATCAATACATGTACTTCTTGGGGGTACTATTTTATACATGTGTGAATAATTATGTAATCGGCGGAACGGATGATCTTAATGCGGGAGAGAAATAGATTGAAATCGATGTGTTTTTTGTCGAATGAATACAAAACCCGATCATCATCAATACCCTTGTTTTAAGACATTTGGACTTCATCAACCTGATGTCCTATGACCTTCATGGTAAATGGGAGGACCAGACGGGTCACAACAGCCCCTTGTATGCCAGAGCGGAAGAAACGGGCAAGGAGCGCTTCCTTAACATGGTAACATATCAGATGGTTTCATTCATTACGTGTTAAAACATATATCACATTTCATTCCTGTCAAACGGAATCTTGTTGCAGGTGTGTGTGGTTTTCGTTTTTGCTGTTCAACTTGTTGTTTTCAAAACAAGGACGACCGAATACATTGGGTGTGAACACTTTTCACCAATATCCAAAATTTAACGACCAGCCAACCAACCAACCAACCAACCAACTAACCAACCAACCAACGACAAGTATAAAATAAAAACACGTTAACCCACACGATTAGGAAGAAGAAGAGCTTTGTCCCATATAATAAATCCCCTTTGAGAGAAAAGACATACGCAACATCACTGCTGAAGATCCGGAGCCGTCGTTCAAACTGGAACAGATCCAGTGAGCATGACGCACAGTGATCCAGAAACATCAAAGAGAGTGACCACCACAATGCGAGGGAGATAGTGGGATCAGTGAGAAAAAGAAAATAGCTAGAATTGTAAGCGCCAGTGTATAATGAAGAACTTGTGATTGGCGAACTGCATTTTGCTTTATTTCGATCATAATGTAAAATCTAGGATGGTTCTCTCATTATCAGCAAATGAAAATATCAAGGTGACAGCAGAACTGACAAAAATACAAAAGACTATAGTGCACGTAGGCACCGTGTAAGATGGACACATACAGAAAACATAACCAAACGGACGATACTACCCATGAAACATGCATCTGTTACCCACATAGACATTCACATGACATGCAAAGTTTGAATGAAGAATCCATATATTTTATCCCCTCGAAACTATTATTTGGAAATATTTACCGTCATGTCTCCTGGTTACACTTACAAAAATTTGCAACCAGTCTGAAATTCTCTCATACAAGGAATCACGAAATTCCAAATTTGTATGCCGGTAAGACCATCAGCATACAAAGACAACCATCAGTTGAGTTATTATATTTCTGCATTGTTGAAAGATCTGTAACAAACATTTGTGAGTTTCAGACAGCCAGACCACAAGGCCGTACATTTATCATACGATAGAAGTTAAAGTCATGGATTAACTTTCGAAATTTGACAAGAAATCAACAGACACGATAAAACTGACATAAAAAAAAATCCTAAAAGTGGATCATTGCACGTAACTCAATATAGCAATGTCTATCAAAAAGCGTGACAATCGCTTGTTATGTCTAAGTGCGAACCCAGACATGTTGTTTTTCCAAGAATTCTTTCTTTCTTTTTCTTTCTTTCTTTCTTTCTTTCTTTCTTTCTTTCTTTCTTTCTTTCTTTCTTTCTTTCTTTCTTTCTTTCTTTCTTTCTTTCTTTCTTTCTTTCTCTCTCTCTCTCTCTCTCTCTCTCTCTTCTTTCTTTCTTTCTTTCTTTCTTTCTTTCTTTTTTTCTTTCCTTCTTTCTTTCTTTTCGACCAAATTTTATCAGGAGCGTTTCTTGCACATCATTGTTCCGAAAACCAACAAAACTTAGCAAGGTGACTGACCTACCAGTGAAATTATGCATATTGTTTGGAATTGTCAGGTTGTTCAAAATGATGCAAATTATGGGCAATTAAAATTTGAAAAGCTCTGCATCTTTGAAACTATTGCAGATAGCAAGGAGGGTAGAGATCAGATACACACAAAATTTCAATGTGCATGTTTAGGTTTTTGGGACGTGGTAATATAATGGACACTAAATCAAAGTAGTAGAACTTTAAATTATGCTAATTAGGGGCATTGAAAAAATTAAAAGTTGAATATCTCCAAAACTATTATAGATAGAGATGCCATTCCAACTTGAATTTATGGGTTTGCGGTTAAGCTGCATCCGATGAACCATGCAACAAAGTTGTAGGATTTCAAGTTATGCAAATTAGGTGAATATGCAAAATCTAAATCTTGAATAGCTTCAAAACTATTATAGATAGAGGTACCATTCCAACTTCAATTTTTGGGTTTGTGACATAGCCGCATCCAAGGCATAATCGAAAATTGTACAATCTTAAGTTTTGCAAATTAGGTGAATACACAAAAAAATTTAATCTGGAATTACTTCAAAACTGTTATAGATAGAGGTGAATACACTAACTTCAAAAGTATTATACATGGAGGTGCCATTCCAACTTCAATTTTAGGTTTCTGACATAGTCGCACCCAGTGAACCAGGAACCAAAGTTGCAGAATTTTGATTTATGCAAGTTAGTTGAATTTACA
The DNA here is from genome assembly GCA_964020975.1 of Hermodice carunculata. Classification (NCBI taxonomy): domain Eukaryota; kingdom Metazoa; phylum Annelida; class Polychaeta; order Eunicida; family Amphinomidae; genus Hermodice; species Hermodice carunculata. The sequence continues at coordinate 24,686,860 of OZ026613.1, forward strand.
AAATTAAAATCCTGAATAGCTTCAAAATTATTATAGATAGAGATGGCATTCCAACATCAATTTAAAGGTTTGTGGCATTTCCACATCCAATGAACAAAAATGGTAAAATTTTAATTTGTGCAAATTAAGTGAATACACTAAATGTAAATCTTGAATAACTTCAGAACTATTACACAAAGAGGCGCCATTCCAACTTCAGTTTGTAAGTTTGTGACATAGCCGCATCTAATGAACCATGAACCAAAGTTGTAGAATTTCAATTTATGAAAATAGGGCGAATATACAAAGTCTAAATCTTGAATAACTTCAAATTATTATACATAGAGGTACCATTCCAACTTCAATTTGTAGGTTTGTGGCATGACCGTATCCAATGAACTATGAAGCAAAGTTGTAGGCTTTTAATTTATGAAAAATTAGGCAAATACACGAAATTAAAATCTTGAATTGCTTCAAAACTATTATAGATCGTGGTGTCATTCAAACTCTAGTTTATAAGTTTGTGACATGGCCACATCCAATGAACCAAGAACCATAGTTGTAGCATTTTAATTCAATCAAATTAGAAATTGGGAGTGTCATTTTTTAAATGTAATAATAAAACAAATACGTGTTTTAAAGGAATGGGCAGCCAACTACTGGGTACGCAAGGGTACCCCCAAAGAGAAACTCATCATAGGACTTGCACTTTACGGTCGTACATTTACCGTCAGCAATACCCAAAACAGGGGCGTAGGGGCGCCTTCCAAGGCTGGAGGAACTGCCGGCACGTATACACGGGAAAGCGGCTTCTTGTCATATTACGAAGTAAGTATACATTACTACAGTGCCAAAAGATCTCGTTAAGAAAGGATGGAGGTGGTAGAGACAAAACAGGTGAAAGACTGCCTACTGATGCGTACCCTTGAGCCACCAAAGACTAACAATGACCCATTGCAATTAGTAATTGGAAAAAAAAAAGAAATGAAGTAGGTATTGTCCAGGACACTCTGAATGCAGTAGTTGTGCACACGGAAGATCTTGGACACATACAGATTCATCTGCATCTAATGCCTCGCTCAAGTTGACTGTTGAACTGAAAACAAAGTGTATGGGGGCCTCCCGTGTAAACCGTCCCCTGTGCCAGTAGCTAGTGATAGTCATGCACCAGCACCTGGCAGTAAATTGCTGAGAAACAAGATGGCCTAATAGTAATATGCTGAATTAGGATAACAAGTTGAGACATATCAGCGATAGCAGTATCCATGATGAGTTGAAGAGCACAACTGGGGGGAACCGGAGATGCTGCTGTCCTGGTCCTAACTTGGTTCAGGCAATCGACAAATTACTGAATCACTTGTAAATGTCAGGCTAATGGCAATGTGATGTCCAGTACCATGTCTACCCTACAAATAGGTTCCATTGCTGAAACAAATAAGGTGTACGAATACGCCCCTGAGCAGTATAAGTACCAAGAGGCCCGGAAGCATAATCAAGAATCCTCTAGTTTAAAGTGCCCAGATTTGTTAGTTGCATCAAAGACTGCAAGATCTCAGTATTAGTTAGAGCCCAGAGGAAGGCGGCTGGAACATTCCCAAACTAATGTCGGAAGTGAATCTAAAAATGAGACAAAGTCCCTGCCAACCCATCAAGCAGCCAACAAGGCCTGTGAAAACATCAGCCAGTTGGGTCGGAACAATGGTGGTCACAGGTCATACAATAGTATGTTGAGAGGCCCTACTCTAGTGAACCAAGGCAATCGTATGGACAATAATAAAAGACCATCAATACATGGTCAATGGAGAGATTCTTGGGGGTATCGTTGCCTCCAGATCGGTACTGATGAAGCACAATACAAACAGGGCCACAAACTCTAGTAGTTTCTGAAAAGTGTTTGTGTAGTGTCTCTCGTTTTCAGACTTTTGCAACCCCAGATGTTATTGCTGCCTGTGTAAAACATGTAACAGGAGGGTTAGTTATTAAGCCTGAAAGATTTCAGACCAGACATGAAGGGTACAATTTCTTTTGTATTAAAAGTGACAGACACACTGCAAAGACATTGCTTAACCCCAACCTGTAACCTTCAGGTATTTCAGTTGAGGGATACTATGAAAGGAAGTAATATGGACCTCATCACATGTGGCCTTCTGATTTTATCTGTTACCATACGTTTTTCCTTCCAATAATTTCATGTTCAAGGTTACCAATTTTAACTTTAATTCTGTGAAGACCTCCGTCGAGGAGACTAAAGCTCTGTCTGCTTTACATGATATAGCTCTACATAAAACCTGGCTGATGAACCAGAATCCTACCCTATTAAATGATATGTGTGATAACTTTAATGGAGCTGGTATTTCCTCCGTGTAGACAGAAAGTAATATTCTAATTGGTAGACCCTACGGTGGTCTTGTATTTCTATGGCATAAAAGGATATCTTAGTCACTTTAAAGTGATTGATTTTGAAGATAATTGTATTTTTGGTCTCTTGTATAATAATGGTATATGCTTGATATTATAATTGGATGTTTATTTGCCCTTCTACTGCGGAGAAAACGAGGAGTTATTTACTATGTACTTGGTTTATATCTCTGGTATAATTCAGGATGCTGAGACAACTCTTGTTTGTATATTGGAAGATTTTCAATGCTGATTGTCACTTTTCCTTAGGTAAGGAATTAAAAGATTCTGGTAAAGAAGATTTAGTTATTGCTGATAAGTGAAACAAGAAAAAAGAGCATATATTTACTTTTGTTAATCATTCTAATGGACCACTGTGCATGCTCAAAACAGTCATATCAGTTTGTCAACGAGGTGACCATGCCTCAAAAGTATGTGTTGTCTGATCATTTGCCTTTGTCCATCAGATTTAGTTTCTCTGTTATAGGTAATAATGTCAAGATCTGATGCCGAGCAGTTGTGAGTGGATTGGAAAAGTGCGTGTAATAACAATATCAATAAGTAAAAAGAGTTATCTGAAGTGTATTTGAATAATTTATAATGTACAGAGGAGCTTTTGTTCTTTCGTGATCCGAACTGTGAGAGCGTAATTCATCTTGAGAATATCAGCAAATTCCACAATGACATTGTCAATAAACTTCTTATGGCAACGGACTGTTAGCAGACTTGCTAAGAGAGAAAACACTGCATTTTATAGTGGAAAGGTTTTACTTGGCACAGGTGTTCCTTGGGGCCAAAAAAAAAAAAAAAAAAAAAGAAAAAAAAAAAAAAAAAAGAAGAAAATCCAGAGACACTTTGTCTCTATGCTCACTCATCTAATTAGCATTTATTATGCAAATTTGCACCTGACAGAAAGCAGTACATAACTTGTTAACAAGAGAACGGAAGGAAAGATGCGAGTAGTCACAACTGGTTAATTTGAGGGCCAGAAATCCATTTTGGGGTTATTTTGACAAAAGTCGGGCATTTCACCTCCAAATGCAAAATGGTCGCTGGATACTTCCTTTTCCACAGACACAGTACACCACGTTAGACATGTATGAGCTAAAAGCGTGTATTATACAACAATTCTTACTATTATTGGGGTGGGGGACTCAGCTCTGGCATTGCAATGGTGATAGAATGTCATTAGTAGTGCTCACAGTCCTCTAATTAGCATAGATTATGCTAATTAACACCTGAAAGAAAGTAGTACATACTTCATTAGTTTTGGTACAGAAGAGAATGTGTGAATAGTCGCAACTAGCTAATTTCAGGGTCAGGTATCCACTTTTGGGGTTATTTTGACAACTGGCAGCATTTTGACCCTTAAAAACCAAGATGGCCGCTGTAGATTTTCTTTTCTTCAGGTATCATGCACCACTAATAATAATATACTTTATTTCTTTAGAGACTGCTCAGAGTGCACTACTTAAGACATGTATCAGCCAGAAACATGTTTCAATGATACAATTCAAATCACCTTCAATCACAAATACAGTGCCAGAAATAAGTTCCCTCCTCCCAAAATAGTATAAATTGGTGTATTACACATAGCTCCTGTCAGACGGTTCAAAAGTTACGAAAAATGCCCATAGAAAAGAAAGTTACCGGCGGCCATCTTGAATTTTGAAGGTCAAAATGGGTGCTTTATGTATAAATGACTTTAGAAATGCATTCCTTAGTTGCAAGTAATCAAGTAATCACACATATAGTTTTGGTAATTGGTTGCAAAGTTTAGGCAGTGCTTTCATTCGGGTGTTCATTTGCAAAATTTATGCTACTTAGATGACTTTAAGCACAGAGACAGAGTGTCTCCTTGTTTTTTGTTTCATTTTGCCGTAGGAAAGACCTGTACCAAGCGGGATCTGTACTATGAAATGCAGTGATCATCCATCTTTTTGCCCTTAACAAGTCTACTAGTACGAGTGAAAAGAAACAAGCATTTAAAATGTGTACCAGGGTGGCATTTATATGTAAAAGAAAACTGTCAGGATGTCTAGGAAACTTTTCAAATGATATGTAAATGGTTAACCCCGTGCTGGATTTGTTTTTGATACTATGTATCAGACTAGACTCATTTCAAATATGCACTGCGGTCCTGGTGTTAGGAACGAAGAAACTCTAAGAGCTGATGCCATGGCCAGAGATTTAAGTTATAAAGATAAAAAAAGGTTTCTGGAAAAAATACTAATAATGATAAGGTCCAAATTCTGATGTGGTTGATAATGCACATGGGAAGAAACAAATGCCTGATATGTGAAAACAACAGTAGTTGAGTACTATGCTTAGTACACCTGTAAAGATGAGTATAAAAAAATGAAAAATACTGCTAAGAAAGTTGACTACTATTTAAGACAGCTAAAAGTTGGTAAAGTTTGCGGACATGATGGAATTGCCACAACATTTGATATATGCTGGTAATCGCCTTAAGGTTTTTAGCACCATGTGTAACTGCAATGGTGACACATGGCTATCTACCAGAGAATTTTATGAAAACCATTTTAGTTCCTGTAGTTAAAAGTAAAACCGGTGATTTACAAGATAAGAATAATTACCGTCCGATAGCATTAGCTACAGTTGTGTCAAAGGTTTTTGGGAAAATTATATTGATAGATGCCAAGAGATATTGCTCACGATATATAATCAATTTGGGTTCAAGAGGAAACATTCTACAGATTATTTGTATTTTTATGTTGAAGCAGATACTACATGAATACAATATTTACTTTCGAGCCCTATGTGTTTGTTTCCTGGATGCCTCAAAAGCTTATGACCGCGTTAACGCTCTCAGCTGTTTAAAATTTTAGATGAAAGGAATATATCTATGTACAACCTGACGATTCTGTGTTTTTTGGTGCAGTAAACAAACTGTAAGTATACAGTGGGGAAGTGGAATTTGAAGTTGTTTTATTGTAGCAAATGGAGTTAAACAAGGAGGAATTTTGTTCCCCATACTCTTCAACGGTTATATCAATAAGAGCACCCAAAGATTGGGACATGTACAAGTTGGATGTACCATAATAATAATATGCCCGTCAACCATCTAATTTCTGCAGATGGTATGTGTATCTTTGCTCCATCAGTTAAGGGGTTTCAACAATTGTTAAAGGAAAGCAGTCGCGGAGCATGTAACTTGGGTATCAAGTACAGCACACAGCAAACAGTCTGTATGACTATTTAGCCCAACGGCTGGAGACTTCATAGAACTAGAATTTTTCTCGATGCTTCTGTTATAAAATCAAGAGTTACAGATACTTATGGGTATTTATTACTTAAGATTTCAGTGATGATGAGTCTGTAGACAAGATAAACGTTTGTATTGCAGAGGTAAAATGTTTGCAAGGAAATTCAGGAATTGTTCACTTGATATGAAATTGATGATATTCAAAGCTTATTGTGGAAATGCATATTGCAGTCAGCTGTAGTCATGTGTAAAGGCTAAACATCAAGAAAAGTTGCCTTTAATGATTCTTTTTAGAATTTTGTTCGGTCTCTCAAAAAGATGTAGTGCAAGTGGAATGTTTGCCCATGATAATGTATTCAGCTTCAAAGAATTTATTAGGAAAGCAGTATATAGTTTTTGGAATAGGATTTTAGAATCTGGAAACTCAATTTTCAAAAATAGTATGGGTCCTTGTTTGGTTCGATGAATTTATATAATTACAATCGTTGGGTAAAGGCTTTGTACACATTGTATTTTTTACTACCAGGTGCTGTATGCATCATATGATGTGAACTGAATTGAACTTTATCTTTATTTATTCGTATCTTGATCTCATGGACCAGTACAGGTCTGAAATAAACTCTCTCTGTGTGTCTGTCTAGCTATCCATCCTTCCACCCATCCACCCATCCACCCACCCATCCATCCATCTATTACCCAAGACTTATATGAACCCTTTAGGTAAATTCACATTGCAGCAAATGAAGAAAATATCTTTTGCCGCGATAAATCACGCAAACGCGGAACAAATAACTTTGATCCCCAGTTTGATAAAGATGCCAGATTTCCTATAATGATCAAAAAGCTATCTCACTCTTACTGAGCCTAAAAGCAGAAAACACCGAGGAAATTGGCTTCCATTTCAGAAGCGAGTAGAGGCAACAGCTTATCTATTTTCAATCGGACAAGTGATGGCACTAACAACTGAGCTTGTTTGATCATTAAAGCATTTAACGAGTCAATCAAACCCAGTCAATTTGAAAGTCCTGTCCCTTCCTGATATTCTCATCGTTTTCATTGATTTGATGTCCATCATGGATTACAGGAAATGGGATGAAACAAATTACAATACAGCGATGGAGTTGGTAGATATTTGAATTATGTATAGACGTTGATCTTGATGTTGCGTGATTACAGATCTGCGCCATGCAGAGGAGTGGGGGTGAGAGGCGCTGGATAGACGAGCAGAGAGTGCCGTATATGGTACAGGGCGACCAGTGGGTAGGCTATGATGACCCAGAGAGTCTTTCCATCAAGGTAAGCCACTGTTTACCAATGACAGACCCAGTAAGTCTGATGATACTTTAGGACATTTCCTCAGCTTCGGCACTTTGTCAGAAGATTTCCTGGTTTTCTTTACTCATACATTACTTTCCTGGTTTCGACACTGAGAATTCTTATTTCGCGTTCAATAGTTTTCCAGAACTTTGAAAAAAAAGCATTTTACTGACAGTACATGTATATAGAACGTAGGCACTATTTCTGGCCCAAGGTTTAATCGACCCGCTACTGGTAAACGAACGGAATTGTCTACGCAGTGTGCAAATAAAGCAGGGATCTTTGATACTTTTTGTATTCTTATCTTCTTCCCAAATGTCCCAACCGAAATTCACACAATTTTGTTACTCAGCACGACCATATCCCTAAAAAGATTATTTTAAGCGACGCCATAAAACAACAAAACGCTTATGACAGGGTCTATTGAAAGATCACGACAATTACCTTTGTCTGCTGATTTGACCCCCACCCCACCCCCCAACCGACTCCAAGATTTTTGTGACAGACTTCAGCCATGCTGGTTGTCAACATTGTAAAAAATTCCATGTCAAAGGAGATAGGTGCAAAAACAAAAAGGCAAAAAACCCACAACCCCCCCCCCAAAAAAACCCCAGAAAGCAAAATAGAAAAAAACAAAAACAAAAAGAAACACCCCCCAAGAACAAACAAAAACAATAAACAAGAAACAAAACAAAACAAAAAAACAAAAACAAAAAAAAAAAACAAAACAAAACAAAACAAAAACTAAAAAACAAAAAACAAACAAACAAACAAACACCCCCCGCCTAAAATATGCCGTCGAGATCATGCAGCAGGTGAATTTCCCAAGGCAATGGGTCATTTCTTGGTCAATTCCCCTTTTGTACCAGACTTGTTCTATTAGGGAAATCTAAAAGTTCTATCAGAAAATCATGATTTGTATGCCTTTCATCTCCATCTGCTCCAAGTGGATACATTCGACCTTGCTTGTTCCAAAAGAACAGGTCCACAGCATTCTGTCTTGGGTCACAAGACCCCATCGGATTTAAAAGGTGGAAATATATACCATTGCAGGTTCAGTGGTTGAAGGAACAAGGCTTTGGGGGCATTATGGTGTGGGCCACAGATCTGGATGACTTCTCTGGTTCCTGTGGCGGTCCCACGTATCCTCTACTTAGAACTATCAACGAGGAACTGCAAAAGCCGTGAGTATACGTCAACATGCAGGTCTTCGTTCTTCCCAGCCGAAAATGATTATGATCCTTGGGTATCACATAAAATTAACTAAATTGATCTACCAATTATGAAGACAATGCAAAATCAAACCTTACACGTTACTGTCTTATCGCAAAATACCGTTATAAAATTAAACATTTTACCCGACGGAAATAACTTGCAATTATCGACATTCTTTTTCAAAACATTTCACAGTTTGTTGAAGTGGATTCAATGTGGCTAGTTTTCTAAAGACTCGAAAGAATGTTGATGTGAAGACAGATGTCGAAAAAGATTGAAAGCATCAAATACAATAGAATAATGTTTCTGCCAACAGGGTCGTGACGCAGCGTCCACAGGACACAAGAACTACCATGGCCGTGGACACAACCAGGGGACAAAATATAACCAGGGGAACCGCTGCACCCTCTCAACCCAGTACCCAGGCAACAGCGAGACCAACTGACGCAGAGACAACAACAGCCCCAAAGACTCGCCGAAGTACTCGTATCCCATCCACCATCACCACTCCCACAAGGAGGCCTACAACTGCAGGTAATATAAACGTGCTAAATTAATGTATTTAAGCATATATGAAATTCCTGAAAAAATTTGTTATAAATTCCTGAAAAGGCTAGCTTAATAAGAAACACATAGCATAAAAAACGAGGATGTAAACTATCCATGTATATCTGAAAGAGTAGAAGCAACGTGATGAAGATTTGAAGCATGAATGGTAAGATGCAGCCTTATATCACAATATGTGTCATGCAACACTAATTACGTGGCAAAAGCTCAGACCAGGTTTTACTCTTTGCAAACTAAAACTGAAAACTAGAAAAAATTGATTTCCTTGTCAGCAAATCAGTCTGTCTGCCCAGAAAACCTTTAAAGATTGTCTGTTCAGTATATCTTTAACTCCTGCAACAATATTTTTTCATGTGGCTATGTCAAAAACCTATAAATTGAAGTTGGTAAGGCACCTCAATCTATTGTAATTTTGAAGCTATTCAAAGATTCAAATTTTGTGTATTTGTCTAATTTGCATAAATCAAACTGCCACAACTTTGATTCATGGCTCATTGATGCAACTTTCCCACGGATCTATCAAGTGATGTTTGAATGACACCTCAGTCTATAATAGTTTTGAAGTTATTCCAGATTTGAATTTTGTGTATTCACCTAATTTGCATAAATTAGAATACTACAACTTTGGTTCATACTTCATTGGATGCGACAATGTCACAAACCTACAAATTGAAGCAGGATTGCCACCTCCATTTATAATAGTTTTGGAGATATTCAACTTTTTAATGTTTCAATTGCTGCTAATAAGCATAGTTTCAAATGCTATAATTTTTGTTTACTGTCCTTTAGATTGACAGGTGTCACAAACCTGTATGTGCGACAATAAACTTTGTGTATAACGGTAATAGATTAGAAGATACGGAGCTTTTAAAATTTTAATTGGCCTAATTTGCATGATTTTTAACATGACATTTAAATGTGATGCTAAACCCATTTAAACCTTGAAGTAAGAATTACTACATCAACACCAGATTCCCATGCTTTGTAAATCTGGCACAAACTATGACTGCAATAAGTCAAACGTGTATACATTCATATACATGTATTGATGAGTACATGTATTTAAGTTTCACTTCTTACAGGAACCTAAAAACATTTACCCGACAATCTCTACTAATATCAACTATTAGGCTCACCTAATCCACTGTCATACATAACATTCTACTTCACATAGCTCTTACACAAATGTATGTGTTTAACTATTGATTGTCACCAGCCTGAATGTGTCAGCAGTTGAAGTTTGCACAGGCAACATCCAACTTCACATAACTCCTAACAAAAATCTGTACCATGGTACATGTACATGTTTGACTATCGAGGTTCAACAACCTATTAAATGTGTGGACAAACGTAAGTTACAAGTTTGTACAGGCTAAACATGGATGAAACAAGGTGAATCTTGGATGTGGACAGTGTTTACAAAGGTTATAAACAATATTATAGATATTTAGCTGATGACCAAATGTCACGCTGGGTCCAGAAGTACAACAGCCATGCCCTGACCAAAATCCTTCCATATTACAGTTGGTCATCAGAGGAAGTTTGGATCTGTGCTTAAGTGATTCCCGGTAGTTGATCTTAATATCCTTTTACAAAGACAAGCTAAACTTTGCTTCATATTTCATTGGATGCTGCTATGTCACTTACCTATCGGTTACTGTTGAAATGACACCTCTCAGTCAGCACTAGCTTACTGTGATAGGAAGTCACACCGAGGAGGCTTTAGACTTTGAAGCCTCCTTGGTACACAATGCAGATAAGTTAATTTTAACAACACGGCCAGTCTCCCTAGGGATTGAAGGGTAAGCCCACAGCATTGGGCACCTCTGCCTTTGTTCTGATAGGTATACATCCTATTCAAAAGTCCCTGTCATATTTGGAATACTACTACTTTCTGGTGGCAGAAACCAGAATGAGGACAGGGTGGAACCCAAATCGAGTCCCCATTCACTAACATGTTAAATTTGCGTACTTGTCTAGCTCATATGTTTCATTTAAAGACACATTTGAATACACCCAGTTACATCCTGTTAGGACAACTCTAGGACTAGAACAGTGAGGGGGGAAAACGGGTCTTCAGTGTTTAATGCATTGTTCTAAATGTTACTGTGATGTAGTCTGCTAATATGAAATAAGTTTTCATGGCAACATGTTTTATATCATCTTATTACAGAACGTAATATGTTATATTCATATTTTAGAGCCAGTCATTCATTTGGTCGTAAAATTATACTACCTCGGACACACACACACACACACACACACACACACACACACACACACACACACACACACACACAAACACACACACACCTATGTATATATAAACATGGTCCAATACCGAAGTTTCATTGGAAATTTTTTGGTCTTGATTAGAAAATTAGGTCTGCACTGATCACTTTGCTCCACAAACAAGTCAGTTGAGCTTTAGAATAAACATACCTGTGAAAACTAATTGCATATCCTTAAAAATCCATATTTTATTAAAGTGTTGCTGCTGGAAATTCCTAGAATGTATAAAGAGTCAACACAGTTATTGTGGCTTGGGGTTCAACTGTACAGGGTATTAAAATTGAAGTGAGATGTATATTTATAGCAATTAGGAAAAGTAAAAACACTGAAGATTTTTCCCCTTATGTTGTAGTCCTAGAGGTTTCCTAACAGAAAAGCACAATGGTTATATTCAAAAGTGTTTTTAATAATAGATATGAGCTAGCAAGTAAGCAAATTTAACATGTAAGTGAACGGGGACTTGAATTGGGGTCCACCAGAGCCTCATTCTGGTTTCTGTCACCAGAGGTCAGTAGTGTTCCAAATATGGTAGGGAATTATGAATGGGGTGTATGGAAGCCAGGCTGTCACAGTTCAATTATCTCTGCTTGCATAACAATCTGTCTGTGGAAACAGTTACCAGCTTGTGGGCACGGGGGGGGGGGGGGGCACGGAATATGTCAGATGCGCGAATATTCTGACGAAATTCCGTAAATCCGCTATAGGATTTTGCTTTAGCAATAGACCCGCATAGTAAGCTTTGAACGGCAACTCTATCTAGAAAAGTTTACTAATATGTAAGATTTGAAATTGCCTCAAATATGCCTCTAATTTGCATAATTTTTAACATCATGACTGGTCCATTACAGTGTGATGTCTCCTTGTAGAGAGGACGCAACACGTTCCATGTGTGAAGTACAGTGCTCTGGCAATGCAGCAGTGTCTGTGGATAATGTTTTGTATCGTTAGTGCTGTTATGTCTATCTATCTATCTATCTATCTATCTATCTATCTATCTATCTATCTATCTATCTATCTATCTATCTATCTATCTATCTATCTATCTATCTATCTATCTATCTATCTATCTATCTATCTATCTATCTATCTGTCTATCTGTCTGTCTGTCTGTCTGTCTGTCTATCTGTCATGACCTACCTACCTGGTTATCTATCTGTCCATCCATTCACCCACCCTCCCACCCAACCATCCCCCAATCTAATCGAAAACAGAAGATAATCAATCTTTCTGATAATTCAAGTCTTGCTATTCTGTCACTGCAGGTGGAGCGTTTACCTGTGACAGCAGAGCCGACGGGTTTCACCGTGAACCCACTGATTGTTCTATTTATTATCAATGTTTGGAAGGTCGTACCTTTGTGCAGCGGTGTGCTCCTGGGACTGCTTTCAACTTAGCTATTAAAGCATGTGATTTTCCTAGAAATGTGGCAGGCTGTTAAATACACCTTTAATAAAAGACAAAAAAAGCCATATTTTGTGCGTTGTTCTTCATTATACGACTCTGTAATATTTGATAACCACGTGAAATTATTATGAATGAATGAATGGATAAACGAAAGGAGGAAAATATAGAAAGAGGAAATGAACAAAAGAGGTACAACTTGGGGGATGGGGGGGGGGGGGGGTTAGAGCGTTTCACCCACAATAAGAAAATCGTATATTGATAATATGTCAATTGAATTTCAATCTGTTGGTTTTCATTTTGCACGGTTGGCGGTGCGGTAACACGCTCGCCTGTCACTTGTGCGGCTCGTGTTCAAGGACCTGGAAGCAAGTGGAATGAGTTCCTGCCACTGGGACATTGTGGTTTTCTCCCAGTCTTTTGATTTCCTCCACTTCACAATTAGGCAGGAGAGTATACGCCAACATATGTGCCATGGAGAGTGATTAATATAGGCTTGGCCTGTTTTGCAGTCCATATAAAACATATGGGTACTTTATATTTTAATATGAAGGAAATAAGTTTCGACAAAATTAGCTCACAAAAAAACCAAACCTGGCATCAGCTAAATGCAATTGCCTTGAATCACTGAACAACGAACCACACGTACGAATAGACAAACCAATGCAACCGGCTGATCACAACAACTGAAACAATGGTAAAGTTTTAGAAATAAAAACAAGTCATAGAATTTCTTCGAGTTAAGTAACGAACAGGTTAGTACAGGTGATATTCAGATTCCGTGTAATCTACTCACGAAAGGATGATTTGGCAATCTATTTGAATTTTAGGACCTTTTGTATGATATCACTGCATGTGTACAGTCGTATATTATTTCAAATTTATTATTAGATAAATTTGATCGTTAGAATAGAACAGAGTACGATTTCCCGACGTACTTTGCCCCCTCCCCCCCCCAAAAAAAAATCCTGCCATTGGAAGAAGCCAGCCCTCTCCCACAGCCTTACCCGTCGGTCGGTAGGCGGCTTCGCAGTATCATCATAGTTTCTACCTCTAAAATAAATAAATAAATAAATAAATAAATGAATGAATGAATGAATGAATGAATGAATGAATGAATGAATGAATGAATGAATGAATGAATAAATAAATAAATAAATAAATAAATAAATAAATAAATAAATAAATAAATAAATAAATAAATAAATAAACCAACCAACCAACCAACCAAACAAACAAACATACAAACAAATAAAGTAATAAATCGTCGACCCACCCCAGGTCACGGTAGCAGAACATTGAGCCTTGCCTTCTCATTTCCAGTTTCAGGTGCCCCCCTCCCCCCCCCCCCCCCCCCCAAAGCGAGTCGAGCTATTTACTGTTCGGATGCATCACCCTGGTCAGACATTGGGTTAATGTTAGTACTGTGGATCATGCTATCGTTACGTATTGATTTTCTATCAGCTCTGACAAAGGGCATTCATAAGCTCACCAAATCTGAAGCCCATGATGATAACTGCAATGCCAGCGCCGTCGACATGTATCTTTACTCATGTGGCTTCCACCTCGAGGCGCTTGCGATTTCGGAACGCCCGAAGTATGTTTTTAATGCAAACTCTACGCAGACTGGGTTCCCTCGCCCATGATTTAACAGTGGGGGAGAAACTTATCACAAGCCTTACAGGTGGATTTGATCCTGTGAAACGTGATAAAATTAGGTACGCATAGAACAATTTGTTTCGCATGGATTGTGGAAGAAGCCAAGTATCCACATGGATATAATACCAGTGGGTTTGACCGACACCCAGCTGGACTGACTGGTTCTCGACTTCTCGGCTCACACATATAAATTGGCTGGCAGAATAATATTGGGAAAAAGTTTAGTTTGTACAAATTTCTAATTGGCTTCTGCTCTTATCCCTCCAAGGAAAGTCAGCATGAACAGAATATTATTTGTGCCACGCACTTAAAGGTTTGGGCCTTTCCAGTTCGAGAAGGAGAAAACATTAGATGGAGAACGCTATTCAAAAGCACGTTGCAACTGTAATAAATGCCTATGATTCAAACAAGCACTAAAATTACAATGTAAATGAAATTAAATACAGTTGAATCCCAGTCAGAACAGAGACCTTTAAAATGTTTTTGAAAAAAATGCAGCAATTTTTTATTTTTTCAGACCAATATAAATCCAGAGATAGCGTCTATAACAAATGATTAATGTAATGTAAATGATACATTCGCAAATTAAGCCACGCACAAGAGTTTTATTTCACGTGTAAATACAGGCACTCAAATACAGATGGTGCAATGTGTCCTTATGGAATCTTGTCACCGTGTTTTCAGTGCACTAAACCTAATAAATGGTATAATGTAGTGCATTCTTTGACAGTTCTCTCTCTTCAAAACGACAATTGGGAATATTAAAAGTATGCTTCATCGCGGATCGAAAACGCGTGATTATGGTTAGACTAATTTGTTGCAATTCCCCTTACGCACAAAGTCAATTTATCTCTTACATCAGAACGAGTACAATAGTGCTCGGGAGTCATATCGGAAGGCTTGCTTGTTGCCTTGGAATGCAACATTCGAGCACAGTTAGAGTAGCTTGCGGAAACTCACCTCTTTGCTCTGTGGCTTGTGTATATTTTGATCTGCTTATAATGATGTAGGTTGAGCAATTTGGATATACGCAAAACTTATCACACAGCGTATTATCTTGCTGCGATTTGTTTTTCTTAAAAAAAAAGTTCTTTTTGCTTCACTTTATCAATCTGTTTAAAGTTTCTACATTTTCAGACTAAATGGGCGCCACTTAAATTTTGACAAGATAGTATCACAAGGAAGAGAAAACATGAGCGCACATACAACAAACGTACGTGATACAGGTACACTTCAACATGTAATCTTCTGTCTGGTGCTTTTTAAGGATCAATAAAACGTTGAAATATTGTAGCAACAACGGTAAATTACAGTAGCAACACAAGTTGGAATTTGACAAGTAAGCAAGTTGCAATAATAATAATAATAATAATAATAATAATAATAATAATAATAATAATAATAATAATGATCATGATCATGATAATAATAATAACAACAACAACAACAACAACAACAACAACAACAACAATAATAATGATGATGATGATGATGATGATGATGATGATGATGATGATGATGATGATAATAATAATAATAATAATAATTACCACAGGGGACCATTGTGTCAGTTTATAACTGTAGTTGGGTGAACTGGCTATCAGTACGCCTCACCACAGTCACTGACAACTGCTGTCCATATCTCTTTTTGTCATGAATAATTTGTTCTCAAACGTTACATTTATATCTGGGCTATATATCGTTAAGAAGAGGTGGATTCAGCATTTTCTGTCTCTAACATGGGGCGGATTATTTGTAGGTTGTACATCTACTGTCACAGTATAACTTTACCAATGTTCATTAACACAGCCATTTACAATGCTAAATGGCAGTGACCATCTTTATAAACACTTACGGAACCTAACACTAAATGAATGGAACCATTGCTGCATCGGACTTCACCCACTCTTTTTGCTTCAATGTGGATTTATATAATAGCGGTGACGAAAAGCAACACATACTGGGTCAGTCAGTCGGAACTTTCCCCAGGGGCACACTTACATGTAAATGAATACAACGTTCACTGTCAGAACATGATATGTTTCATGTGAGAATAAGTCAAATATATGGAGATGACAAGTTACTTCAAGCATATTTTTATTATCCATCCACGACCACTTTCGATGTAAATCCCTTTTGGTGAAAAAAGGGGTATATGGCACAAGAGGAATACGAAAGCTCAGTGTGGTGTGTACTGCCATTCAAAATTACAAACCCTTTGTTCTTGTATTAGAATTGAGTCACCAGCCTTCCTTGGGGTAGATTGGGCGCCCAGCCCATCCTAGGGAAAACTTTTGACCTCGGTCATGTTCGTCTAATGGAGCCCGCGTGCATTTCTCATTCAAATTGTATTTCATTATGAATAAAACAATTCTTCATCCGCGCATTGCAGTTTTATGTGGCTAAACTTTTCCATGTATTTCTGGCCTTTTGTTGCTTAAAAACTATTGTTTGTTTTCTAATTAAACAGAATATTCCATGGAAACATTATGGGATAAATACAAACCCTCATTTGTGTGTGTTTCGGGTTGGGGCTCAGTGATTCCGCCCAGGATAATTTCGTCCCAACCTGAAATACCGCTCATGACAGTTTGTACAAGTATCTGTGCTCTTCGGATGGGTATGGGGACATATTACATGCTGTTGATGTGTGAATGCTTTGTCGTAACTTCTGATATTGTGATTGAGGATTACGCCAAACAATTTGGGTCGAACCGGACGTACAGGTTGGGCAGCTACGAGAAAGACAATAGCGGTACAAGGTTGATAAGAAAACCACAAATGAATTGACACCAGACGTGGCTTTGGCAAATTTGATATACGCAAGGCTCTGTCCTTCATATACTTTGCGTCCTGTGACCTTCCAAGCCTTGATGGGCCACGTGGCCAATTAAAATGAATTAAAAAAGGAAAAAGCTAAAAAAAAACTTTCTTCAGTTACACGGCTTCTTTGATGCACATTTCACGGCTGTTGAAATGATGTGACAAGCATATCTTTATTCGAAGAATATAAGAAATTGAGATCTACTTGCTAAGTCCCTAAAAGACTTCAGTTTCCTTTATGACACAGTTACCTATTTCAAATTACTATTGTACATGTTTTTACTTGTTATCCTGTTGTATGCCTGTATGGATAACCCTCATGTCTGGTCTTTTGAGTATTGGCCTCTAAGCAATAAGGCGAAATCACGGAAGACTGGAGCTCTGTTGAAAAAACATCATAACATGAATACTTATCTGCAATTTACTTTAGTGCTAGCTCAAAATGTGCATGTACAAACGGCGATTATCTTGAAAACACAACAACGGCTTCAAGAAGCTACAGCAATGACTGTCAAATGACAGAGTTTTATGAGCACCATTTCATCTTTATATAGAACGACCGCCTTTTATTTATTCATGACCGTCTGAAGGTTACCCTCGAGAAACTTTGTAATTCATCACTGACAAACTATACATCAGGCTTAAACATTAACAGAAATATATCAAGTAAAATAAAAACAAAACAGAACGTTGAAGCCCCACATCAAAGTCACATGTAAACCGGGCTCATTAACTTCCGGATCGCACGAGTTTCTTACACTGAATCACTCTAAACAAGACTTGTAAATAAAAAATATTGTCAATCATTTCGCAGATTTGATCAGCGCCTGAACCAAGAGTGGACGTGTTGAAAGATAATGAATGTTTTTATGAAACATATTCAAAAGAGTAGTATTGTAGGGGTGTATAATTTTATTGATATGAAAGATCCTCGTTAAGCTTATTCGTCCTACAGTTATAAATGCAAATACATAAAATAGTAATGAAAGTAGGTCCATCAAGGCCACGTTTATGGTGCGAAATGTAATCATGTCATGAGAGAAACAGCACTTCGACAAGTCTGCCTTGTAAGAGTTATGTCCTGAATCTCATTATTAAGGCAATCTTCATTTCCTGAAATGTGTGCAAATATTGTTCCGGAGAGAGCAAAATGTCTTGTTACTTTGCTCATTGAATATGCAAACTTTTCGTCATCTTTCAGAGCATCAAAGTCCTTGTAATTTTTACTAGCTGCGACAAATCGAACGTGTCTCTCATCGTAATATCTTTTACAATTAATGAGGAAATTGCCGGTTTCAATAGAGCCAGACAAACACTTGAGACATTTTGTATCTCTTCAGTTGACGTCACCTGTACAATATGATTACATGTTCCGATTCTCCAGCCATGCGAGCCAAGTCGAAAGTTAATGTAACACTGGGGAGTACACAGGTATGAGGTTGCATACAGATCTCATTCTTCAATAACCTTTTGGAACGTAGCTTTGAACCCATATTCCACGCCCGCAAATTGAGCATTTATTATACTTACATACTGACTAAATAAATTATTTTATATTTGGAAGAAGCACCTTTTCATACGTCAGCTATACATCTTAAATGCATTGCAGGTTTGTGTGTGCTGGAAGATTAACCTTACACTCGATTGTGGAGATAAATCACCGCACTAAATCAATGGTCATAATGCAAAGAAGTAAACGAATGCCCCGTCTTTCTGTTTGTCTGGGAACACGTGAATGCTAATTCTATCGGGTCCGTACTGTCGTTTTAAATGTATTTCGATCCGAATTGTTGGCATGTAGGTGTTCTCCGTCGTTATGAATATGTATCTATCATTTATTTTATTAAAAAGAAACAGATAATTATCACTAAAAAGTAGCAATACAGCTTTTTAACATATAAAATTTGAATATACATAACGTTTTTGAAATGATCCTGATGAAATACACTCAGTGCGCAGTCCGTAATCACGCTTCTTGGATCAAGTCGAGTTCGGCACTTACATTATTCAGCCAAAGCAAATACCCAAAAGGTAAACAACACCATTCTATCATTTTATTTCTGGTTTAAGAAATATCGCGCATACTTCATTTTCCACTGCTGGCATTATAGCTTGGTTGGTTTAAACATATTTTATTCAAAAAGAATACAATTAGGGAGAAGGGCCAGGTCCTATATTAACCCCTCTTGCAAAGAAAATACAATAACACAGGACAGACGGAACAAGACAAAGCTTTCAGCAGTGCTCCACCAAGACGACAGCGGTGTTGGAGCACTGCATCAAGTAGAACGAATTTAAGAAGGACACCACAGTTGTACTGGACAGATAGTGGGGCTTTATGTACATTTACTAATATGCAGTGATCAATAATATACTATAGTAATTAATTTTATTATAACGCAAAAACCGAGGATAAATTCATGTGATTTAGTTGATTATGTAACGGCACTGAGCTGAAAACGTTTGGTATTGATAATGAATTTTTGAACGGCCAGAAATATTGTTTTGTTACTTTCAAAAGTGCAATTAGGAGCGCCAAATAGAACAGTCTCTAGGCTGAAGGATGCGTACTCAGTTACTGAATTATGCAAATGATCCCTTTGAATTGTATAGGTAGGACAGACGAAAAAATAGTGCCATACATCTTCAATCCCTTGTTGGCAAAGACATTCAGGAGAATCAACTACACCAATATTATAAAGATGACCATTCAACTGACTGCGACCCATTCTAAATCTCGCATGAAGAATAGAAGCGTATCTTTTTCCAACATAATATAGATTCTTATGCTTACTGGGCGGGGAATATTAATCGTAATACGATTTTTAAAGATGTCTAGAGTATTTGAATTTCGGACGCTAAGGGGCAGTAGGTTCCAAAGTTTGGTTGCACTGGGATAAAAAGATTTGTTGAATAGTTCAGTTCTGGCACCAAAATGAGGAAGATTGGAAGATTGTCTTGTATTATATCTATTAGGATTCTGATCAGGCGCAATTATATTGCTTAAATAATCAGGGACTAAATTGTGGGTTATTTTGTACATTTGGATCAATTTACTGGTTTCTCTGCGTTTAGCCAAGGTTAAAAGACCTGTTTCCTCATACAGTTTATCACTTGGTGTAGTACGCATTGCACCACAAATGACACGGGCAGCAGCCAGTTGAATGTTTTCCAGTCGTTCAGCATCAGCCTGTGTGTAGCCATCCCAAACTATACTAGCATATTCCATCAAAGGACGAACAAAGGATGTATAAATTATTTCGAGGGTAGCCCTGTCGAGAGAGTATTGTAAAGATTTCATGATGTTGAGCTGTTTGGTAGCTCTTGCCTCGACCATGTCGAAATGATCTTTCCATCGTAAATCGGACCTAAACATGAGCCCCAAGTGTTTATGGTGATTAACATTTTGCAGTTGGTGGTTTTGAAAAACAAGAGGAGGCTGATTTACTTGGTTAATTTTTCGAGATATTAACATGGCATCGGTTTTTACAGCATTAAAAGTCACAAGCCAGTTTCTGGACCACGAATCAATGAGAGACAGATCTTCATTAATAGTGGAGGCGGCTAATAGAGGGTTGTCCACAGAAAGATATAGTGATGTATCGTCAGCAAAGAGTTTGATATTTGAGTGGACAATGTCAACAATATCATTGATGAAGATCAAGAAGAGGAGTGGCCCTAACACGGAGCCCTGTGGAACACCAGCACCAACTGTGCCCCAATTTGATGATTGACCGTTTACAACTACTCGCTGCTGACGATTGTATAAATAATTTCGAAACCAATTTAACAAAGAATTAGATACCCCACTACGTTCAAGTTTATACAGAAGACCTTCATGCCAAACACGATCAAAAGCTTTGCTTATGTCTAGGAAGACTATTCTAACTTCTTTTTGGAGATCGATAGCTAGGCATAATTCATGATACAATATAGCTTGGTTATCGACATAGAAGTGATTATTTCTACTTTACACAATTGCATGTAGCTTTCTTTGGTGACAATATCCATGAAAACTACTCGCTCAGTTTTAAATAGTATGTCGGCCATGGACGGTGACGCGTTTATCATCGATTTACCAAAACTGAATAAAATGCCTTGCGTATCAGTCATTGCCCTAGATACTGAATAGATTACAATATAGGCTGAAAGACGATAAACTAGCTGCATAGTTTCCGGTCTGTGTGTCCTTAAATAACTCGAAGAATAGAATTACACTGAATAACTTTAAAGCCATTGATTTTCACCTGTCCGCACCCAATATCACCTTTAAATTTCCGACCACCCCGGAAAAAAATTATGCCCAAAATTAATTATTCAAATCACTCTATTTTGTGAAGGCAAAATCTGAATTAAAATTATATGTAACAGATTTGAGCCTGCCACAAATTCCACCACTCTGGTCAAGCCAAATCCTACAGTGCTGGTCATTAGACATTATACCTTTGTGCTGCCCTCTGTGGCCAATTAAGGGGTGCAACCTATGGGGCATTTAGCCCCTCCAATAGCCTCCAAGCAATTACGGCAATGATCCTGGTTGTTCCAACTTGCTATTGCGTGTTCTGTGGAGTCCCTTTTACCAATGCCATTGTAAGGCGCCGTCTTAGATAAGAAAGAAGAACAGAGTAACGCACCATCCAAGTTGGCTTGGTAAACGAGGAGTGCTCTATGAAACTCCTACTTTCGTATGTAAGTTGCACTGGTTCGAACCAACAAATTAATGCAGATGGGATGAGCTAACTGAAAAACGAAGAGTGTCTAACGCACGTAATTCTCTCCCACGAGTAGAAACGACATGCATGCAAAAGCTGCCAAAGACAGAAAACTGATGTGATTGGTCAGTACTAGTGGTTAAGTGTGGCGCACGGAGGCCCGCCAGTAGAGGGCTCTCGATAGATCGTATGCACGGTGGCCATTTTGAATAAATTACCGCCATGTTGGGAAATTGCATTCTGGGATTAATTGTAGTGCGCTGCTGAGATCAGTCTGCGGGCTGCATTGATATTAGATAGCTCGCCGTGATACGTTTCACTCGTTGCTTAGCGAGTTTTTTCCCTAATATGGTCGGACAAATGTAACATATATTTGGTTTCTGAAGGTGTAGTATAGAAACTATCTGGTCTCCAAAATAATGTAAAAAACTTAAGTCTGTAAGGAGGAAAAATAAGTTAAAGTTAAGGATGTCCATGAGGCTTGAGCAAATATCATCAATTCACTGGGGTGTTTTTTATTTGCATGCATACCTACTTTTTCATCTTTTTCTTTCGCTTGTGGGTAGTTTTTATTTTTCCTTTCTTTTTCTCCTTTTTCCGAGTTAACTGGTGCATTTCGATCGTACTTTAAGAAGTGTGATTTTCTTTGACGCGGAGGTCTGCCTTTCAGTGAAAAATAATCCCTGGACAAATTGAACATAAGAATGCAACAGAGAGACCGCATCCATCTGCTTGGGCGCGGGTTTCAATGATCGTTCAATGAGGGTAAACCGCAAACTCGTGGGCATATCAAACATAGCGAAAATGTCATTTTTAGTGCGTTTACTGTCAAATAAAAGGCATAATAATGCTAACGACTACTTGCACATATTTCAACAGTTTCTTTTCAAATCAGGAACGAACACTAGCGTTAAGACATCCCTTTGATAATCAAGAGGTTAGACAGACATATACAAACGAACAAGCGTACGTGCAAGACACATTTTGCTCCTGCAAACACTCTAGATTTGTGTGTGTGTGTGTGTGTGTGTTTCTTTCTCTTGGTTTAAACTATTTTATTTCTCAAAATACATATACGATTGGGGAGCAGGCAACGCCTTTTCGAGTCCATCTCTTGGGCGGATATCGATGCAACTTTGTACATTTAAGCGTTTTGCACATCTTTGCAATGTACATTGCATTGAATCTCTTTCTCTAATATTTTCGACAAAACGCGACAAATATGAGCATCCTCCATTACTTCTGGGTGATCAAGTCATACCAGAAACAACCAGCCATACTCACCTGGGGATAACTCTATCTTCAAATTTAACGTGGAATGCACATATTGAGAGAATTATAGATAAAGCCAGTAAACGTCTTGCTGTCTTCAAGAGACTGAAATTCAAACTATCTAGAAATACCTTATGCAAACTATATCTCACTATGGTGTGTCCAATACTTGAATATGGGTGTGTATTTTTTGATAATTGCAGCAAAGGACTCTCGGACCTTCTTGAGTCCGTGCAATATGAAGCGGCCAGAATCTGCACGGGCGCTCGCCGCCACACCTCGCTTGACCGTCTACTCTCTGAATTAGGGTGGCAAACTCTAGCAGACCGGCATAAATATTTCAAACTAGTTGCTTTCTTCAAAATGTACCACGGATTGTGTCCCGAATATTTATCAAGTATAGTACCCTTAAAACCAGCCGATAGCAGTGGTCGTAGTCTTAGAACACAGCAAGATTTGAGACAGGTCAAATTTCGTTCAAAACGGTTTGGTGATTCATTCTTAACTTCAGTAATTAAATCGTGGGACGACCTACCGGACGACAAACGTAGCAATATTTCTCTATCAAAATTCAAATTAACCCTCAAACAAACTTTGTTGGCCACTGATAATGTCCCCCCATACTACGCTCATGGTGACCGTTTTGCCAATATTTGCCAAACCCAGCTACGTCTACGTCACTCAGGTCTACACGCACATCTCTTCAAAATAAACGTTATATCCTCTTCATCGTGTGATTGTGGTCATCCCGTCGAAGATATTATTCATTTCTTTCTCTTTTGTCCACTACATGCTGCCCCCCGTTTAAATCTGTTGAAGGAAATTAGAGATATTGTCGCACCAGGGGTTCACTCAAGCTTAATGGTCCATGCAGCCAGTGATCGCTTGGTGGAAATTCTGTTATATGACAACACAGACTTTACACTTGAAGTTAACCAACAAATTTTTTCAAGTGTACAAAAATTCATAATTAATACTCGGAGGTTTCACTTTTAGATCTAGTGTGTCATATGTTGCTGAAACTAATTTGAATCGTTAATAGATGGGTTATTTGTACATTTTATGTGAGGTATAAACTTGACGATGTATGCTTTCTTGTGATTTATAGGACTGTAATGCTTTCCGTTTAACATGTATCTTTCATTGTACTTGTCCTGTGCGTCTTGTAAATAGACCATGTGTTGCTTTGTATGTCTGGAGAGCCTCCAGATTAGTAATTTTGTACTACCAAGGCAATCCAGGTAAAATAAATATGTTTATAATATTATATAATACATGTATATTATTTCAGTAATATTTTTATATCACACAATTACCCTAAAATTACCGAATTAAAATGGGAAAACGACGTGTTAGAGATATGGACTTTGGTTCCTAAGTCTTCAAAGTGTGCTTTCTGAAACCATTAGTACGTGTTAAGTACTTGGCCTTTCTTTGTGTTAACGATGTTTGCCTAAAATTAATCACTCGGTGCTTAAGCCATGAAAGAGTTTACGAGATTAGCACAAGTACTGGTTGCTTTAAAAAAAAACTACTTAGAAAAACAACACGCCAAGAAACAACACACGGGTTGCTAGTTGAGGAGCGCATGGTAAAAATATGTGTAGTTTTAAATGTTAAAATGAATATTTTAGTGATTTGTCAAAAATGGAATCTTTTGTCCGTTTTTTCGGCTATGACTAAGAAAACTCACAGCATAGGTTTAAACATATGTATTTATACAGGATTGTCCAACAGTACTTCTAGAAGACTTATAACATGGGTTGTCGGGCTGAATATGATTAAGGTGGAAAAGCAAAATCTCAGCTTATCCATCCGATTAATTTCTGCTACAGATAAACACGTTCCTGTTTTCATGTATGACATTGCGTAATGAAAGTTGTACATTTCTTATTTACATGTCTGACTCGAATTATTCCCAAATCAAATTTTGTAGAAGAATACCTTAGTTTTGAAACAGCTTTGCTCAAAACTACATGGTCTTATCTTTGTAACATCAGTAATAAAGGAGGATTTTTTTTATTTCAAGGGAGCGCAATCTTTCTCTCTTCGTTTTTTCTTTCTTTCTTTCTTTCTTTCTTTCTTTTACTTTTTTTTCGCTGGTACATCTACTAACCTGCATGTATGTCTATCTATCTATCTATCTATCTATCTATCTATCTATCTATCTATCTATCTATCTATCTATCTATCTATCTATCTATCTATCTATCTATCTATCTGTCTGTCTGTCTGTCTGTCTGTCTGTCTGTCTGTCTGTCTGTCTGTCTGTCTGTCTGTCTGTCTGTCTATCTATCTATCTATCTATCTATCTATCTATCTATCTATCTATCTATCTATCTATCATGTTCTTTTATCATTGGCCATAGTGTTTACACGTTGGTTGCAAAACAAACAATACGATTTGGTTCCTAAAGGAAAATGATTCAGATGACGGAGTTACCCAGTTGGAATGGATATATCTAAAGTAAACTATATAGACTGATCGCAATGTGCAAATGTCATCATTCAAAGTTACACGGCAAACGTAGTATGACGAGGTGCACGAATTTACACAATTTTCAGTCCTGGAATGTCAGGCGATCATGAGCACGAATGTACACAATTTTCAGTCCTTTCCAGGACAGGACATTCTTATCCATTGCCAGATTTTTATTGGTTGACAAGGGATAAAATTTACGTTGTTTGCCTCAGGAATAATTTGTAAAGCACACAGCCAAATAACAAATTAAACTTCTTATGGCTACCTGTGTAATTTCATAGTCGACACAGGTATCACAGGTATCGCTATAACCGCTCGCATACTACAAATAAGCCCACAATACTCTGTGCGTCAAAAAATTTGGCGCATGCGTTGTGCCGCGAGCATACCATCTATTGCCCTCCAGTCCAGAGGAACATATATGAAGAAATAGTTTCTGAAAATTTTGGAGCTAATACGATCTAAAGACAGCATATACTTAATGTAGTGGATTAGTAATATATTATGACACAAATACAAAAATATTTCATGGAGGGTGACATCGTGCCAGAAATGTATCTCACAATGCAACATTGATGACATAGCAGGCTAACATAGCTTACTTTTTAAGTATTTTGAATACATAACACTTTGATACATGTAAAGGTAACAACTAACCAATCAATAGTGCCCCATCCATCAAGTCCCGTTGGCTAAATAGTGAATCAAAGCTGGTGGAATGTTGAATATTGAGTCCTCAATCAGAACTTTATATTCTCAAGAGGAGTCGCCTCTATCATCCCTGTTGCATTGTGTGATTGGTACCTGTCCAAAATGGCTGCCTTTAACTAATAAAGATAATTCATGGATTCCAAACTGTATTTCCCTATAACATCGGTTATGTTGGTCTGACCTCCATTTTCATTTACGTCACTTGTTTTTACTGTTACTGTCCTTGCAATTTAAATAATATTTTTCATGGATTAACTTTGGCTTTAACTTGTTTGACGTTCCAGCTTCAACCGTCACCTTACATTTGACAGTAAATTTTAGAGTGAATTGTTATTATGTGAAATTCAAGCTATTCTAATTTGGCAGTATGTTGCTACCGTTTGCCAAAACATCTCAACAATGTTTTATCTAATTTGGAATTAATGACATCAAAGTCGTCATTATTATTTACCAAGGCTCAGTCAATTATTCGTTAAACTTTCCAGAAAGTTATATGTATGGTGTCTATGCTTCAACACTGAATTATATTTATAAGAATAAATACAAATTTTAAAGAAATTTTGCAAATACATTAACGTATTTCTACATCATTCTACACGCTGGGTGAACAAAGCCTTTTAGATTTCCAAATTGTTACGACCAAAACGAAACTGTTATGTATGATCAATTTGATGGGCTTATCAATAAGACTTTGTTGGTGTCCGTGTATGCTAAATAGCAATTCAATTATCCGGTGCTATATTAAATGTAATACGTTATCAGTGCAAAGGATCTAATTAACATCAGAGCCGTGACTCATTTTTCAGAAGTCACGTTTAATTCGAACCGAGCAATACGCCTGAAATGTGTTATAAAAATGTGTGAAAGAGCACCTATTGGTACAAAGGCCTATACATTTATCTAAGAAACAAAAAGAACAATAATAAGAAAAATAAAAAATAAGAAAAGGGAATCAAAATAACGGAAACAAAACAACAGGGACAACGAAGGGAAGGGGAGGGCGGGGGGAGGAAACGTAAGGTGAGTAAAGGAAAGGAAACCATGTGCGCTGTTTTGGATCTAAAAATGATACAATAAACCGGCCCTAATTCCCGCCCCACCATAACTGACTGCAAGTAAACTGTCGCCTGCTTTAATGATTTTCCCCATTAATTTGAGGGTTCATTGAATAAACTGAATGAGAATAGTAGGCGAATATCTTAAAAACGCCATGTCCCCTGTCTGGAGCTTTCCTATAGGAGCAGCTATCACCCAACCCCTCCGTGGGAACGCGGTTGCTCCAGTCTTAATTAAAGGGGAAAAGCTTGATAAGTCACTCCTTTGTCACATTTCAATGGCTATAATTTAACAGCAATTAAAAGACTAAGCTTCAAGGCATCTAACATAAGTATTCAAAACGCTAAAACAGTAACGAACTCAGCACAAGCATACTTCAGCAATCAAACAATACAGATACAAATCCTAATGAACACAAAATAGATGTATAATTTGTTTGAACTGCAATTTTTGCAGTTATGAGTAATGATGTATTTTGCTTCATGCAGGACCGTAACAAGAAATTTCGAAGGTGAGTAGGTGTACTGGTGGACAATTGATGGGAGCAAGGGAACATAACGATCGAGCACCTGCCAACGGTTGAAAACTTGAAATAATGGTCTCCTCAGTAATTAATCACTAGGTAAATGTTGCTACGGGAACAGGAAGATGGGAGGGGGAGAGAGGCGCTGAAAAAGGGGAGGTCACTGGGGTTTTGCCCGTACGGGCCTGTGTTGGATTCCGTGTCTGTCCTGCATGCTGATGTGTTGATAAATTTACTAGTCTGTTACAAACTGTTTTGAGTAAGAGAGGTGCTTGATTGGGCTCCTACATACAAGTATTGTTTTCTGGTGGACTTGACATTGTGAAAACAGGATCAAGACCTGACAGTGGTTATGTTTAAACCTACAAACTTAAGAAGCATTGTAAATCCTGCAAGATGACTTCAGAATCGGACAGTTTTATCTCGATAAAAGCCTCTGGGATATGTTGCTGTTAATGTGTGTGTGTGTGTGTGTGTGTGTGTTTGCCACCGCAGCCAACATTTTATTTTGTAGGGGGAATAATTAGCTAGAGCTATAGTTTTTGTCTATCGTAGGATAAGTCATGCAGTTCCCCATAAAGTTCCACATGTATGCCTTTGAATTTACTTTCTCTTTAATATACAGCAACGGAAACCAGGGAATAAAATTTCATGTTATTTCACAGGAAAAAAAAAGAAGGACCGTCAGATAGCCTGTATGGTCCAGACAGTTACTCTGTATAACATGAGGCCTGGCAAGGAAGCGATGAATTGTATTAACCATTGGCTCAGGTCCTCCCAGTTGATTTATCAGCAACTTTGTATTAGCATTATTGATTTACATTAAAGGTAGCAATTTAATTTGGATCATAAAAGTGCAATCATTACCAAATGGTGGAACACTGACCAGGTTACCGCACCTCCTCAAATTGATATCACTGATCCGGATGACTGGCCAGGTTGTCGTACCTCCTCAAATTGAGATCACTGATGACCCCTACCTCTGCAGTGCATCATGGACCAGCTCATGCGGGACGACGATCGACGATGCAGGGATATTGTGCAACGTGATCCGTACGCTGAAAGGTCACAACGTGAGCGACAGAGCTCTGCATAGAATATTCATTATGATCAGAGTATTGGTCAGGAAGCAGCCTGGCCGTCTGTCCTTTTTAATATGCATTCTATTATACTCCCGAATGAACGATCTTTCTCGGGCGCAAGCCTTCCGTTATTTTTAACCGGTATCATGCATTAAAAATTCACTTTTAGTCGATATTCTGTCGCAGATGCCCACATTACAAAAAGCAAAGCAAGCTAAGCGTGGTGGCAAATCTCTTGAGTGGATTTATGTGCATCGCCACATCCCGTCATCCCTTTATTTGATATGGTACCGACCACGCAGAAGCCATGTGCGGCGTTTGTATCCTGCTCAACTGGGGATAACCTGAGCAGCGCCCACACGTGAAATTAACTGCCAGTGTAAGCAGCCTAGGAGATTACCATCTGACTTCTCGCGAGCATTCGCGAAACACAAATGGTATCTGCAAACGGTTGCCGTTGACCTCGTTGGCTCGTAAGAAGGCAAGAGGCGTATCAGTTGATTCTGCAGGGTTCTTTCGTTTCACACAACACACCGGAGGAACTGGCTGCACAGATGCCAAACCTTCCAGGAGTACAGAAATGGATGTCGATTAAGGTTTTTGTTTATCATCGACGGGCATTGGACACCTGTGGACGGATGTTGACTTCTCGCCCGATATTCATCGTGCCAGCCTTTGCAGTTTCCCGTTCTTCGGGCTGTTGAAATACATGGACCCGCAGAAAGTACAATGTGAGTCGGAGACACTCTAACGATGCAGTTTATGAATCAAGCGTGTACCAGCGGACCTTTGCTTGTGTTTGTCACCGTGGTTGTGCTCCCATCATTGGCGGAAGGTGATTTACCAGGTAAGCTTTTGACGTGATTGATGATTGCTTCTGTTCTAATCTCGCTTTGTATTTGCATTTGATATAATTGGCAGATTTAATTATTGGCTTCCCGACTCTAGGCTACCCCGTGCAGTCAGCCAGCATACATGTACTATAACAAGTAACGTATAACCGCTAACGTATTTCCACATCAGTGTGAAGCCAACAGCGACTCAATTCTCAATTCTATGACACTGAAATCGTAGTGTTATACATATTCAGTTTCCAGATGATACGTCGCCGGGTCAACCAGAGGACATGAAAAAGACTGTGGGGGGCTACAGAGTGGTATTAAATGGATGTGAATGCAGTGAAAATTATTTGATATCTCTGCATGCATCACGAAGTTTATCAGTATAATATTAACGGAGCGTGTGTTGGCGTAGGCCTGTGCGCATTGACTTCATGGTGCCTGCGACAGAGAAAGTGAGCTGGATTTATAAGTGAAACTATACCTCACTGTGTTCACGCACATAATACGGTAATGCCATGGCCACTCAATTAACTAGCCAGTTTGTTGCAATATTACAGGTTCATGATATACATTTACAGCACCAGATACCATGGCTACTGTGACACAGCTGTCCAACGTGAAGGCTTCATGGTGCACATATTTCACCGCACAGAACAAATGTGCTCTTCGAGCCTAAGGTGGAATTCTTTGAAGCTTGATGTGGTAGCATTAATCGATACAGGCAATAATCATGGAAATGCCCATGAACTTGTACGCTGCAATGCTTTTATAATTACAGACAATTATGTTCACATCAATACACATGCACTTGTGCACCATGGGGCTTTGGTACTTGCAATAACCATATCTATACACATGCATTTCTGGACCAAGAGGCTTTGGTAATCACATTGATCGTATCAATACTTAGTACACATGCGTCTGTGCACCGGGAGGTTTTGGTAATTAGAATGACCATATTGGTAATTACAATGATCGTATCAATACACATGTATTGGTGCAGCAGGAGGATTTGGTAGTTACAATGACCATATCAATGCACATGCGTTTGTGCACCAGGAAGCTTCGGTTATTACAATGACCATATCAAAACACATACATTTTTACTCAAAGAGGCTTTTGATAAATAAAAACAATAGCTACATCTATTCGCGTGTATTCACACAGGGAGATCTATGTTTTAGTCCGTCCCAGACGATGTAGATTTGACACAATCAATATTGTATTGCAAAGCTAAAGGGACATGATCGAATGAAAGAGTGAATGCCAATGCTTCTTTATTACACTTTATGGGCCGCACAAAATTTAGAATTGCATTTGTAGCTTACATCTACGAATACACAAACACCGCCTTTACACGTGGACATGTCATAGATTTTCTGTCTTTCCAATACACCCCATGTACATTTGCCTCAAAACATAGACAGGGAATTTATACAGCCTTAAGGTATAAATTACATGTTCATAAAACAGACAACAATGTTTGTATAGACATATTTGCATTTAAACAGGGGACATATTATTTTACATGACAAAGTTTTAAGGTATAAGTAATAATCAGAATGCATAATCTTCAATATTGAAGTACATCACCAGTTGTCACTGCAGGTTTTGATGGTCATCTAATTTAACTGGATATATCACCAAATACATAGATACAGGGCACTATACAGAGTGATTTTGCCACCTGATATAGTTCGAACTTGAATTGTTCATAGAACTGAGCCACCCCATCTAGGTGTAGCTGTGGTATGACTTAGCAGAGCTGTATCACTCAGCTGGCAAAGATAGCTGTATAACCAATATCTTACCTACTCCACAATCAGCCAATCAGTTTAAAAGTAACAAATGCCCCCCCCCCCCCCCCGTCATTTCATAATGGAAACCCAAGGTCAGGGGACAGAAGTCCGACCTCCCTTGCAAAGATAATTGCCTATTGTGCTAGTAGAGATGAACAGGAATGTGCAAATTAAGTAAATGAAATATATAATAGGCCAATATAGGCTTTTGTGATGCACATGTAAGGCCTATTAAAGCAGTAGTACTTGTATGAACAAATAAAAGGAGTTCTCACTTGAAGCAAATGACTTGTTTACTTATTGACTGAATATATGCGTGTATCTTGATTGATAAACAGGTTATCATATGGCTTCATATGACACTGTATCACTCTGTGCATTAGGTCATATACCGTTGCATCAACTTCGGCCTTCGGCCACAGCCGATACAGGGCCATGTGACCTGATACACAGATTGATACAGATTAAGCGATATAATCACACACACACACACACACACACACACACACACACACACACACACACACACACACACACACACACACACACACACTCTCTAAATTTCTTTATTTCAGCGTGTTTAAAATTTCACGGGTTTGTATTTTTGACATTTCACTGTAGTTTTGCATTCTCAATTTTAGAGATAATTCTTATTCATATAATGTTAAAAATCTATTTCATAGTGTTTTTATTTTCACAGTTTTGTGCCATCAGCGAAATTAGCGAAAATAAGAATACAGCAAAAATAAAGCAATTTACAGTATACATATATCGCAAGGCTCGATGGTTTTGCATGGACCATTTTTTTCGGTATCTTGCAACATTGTCAACTTTGCAATTTTAGTGTAAATGAAAACTCAGATACATGTACCGCTAAACTTGCTCTATGTACACTGTAGCCTCTAGCTTGTGTGACGTGTACACGAATTAAGCGCCCACACAAAGCTTCATACAAAGAAATTGGAGGGGTAGATTACAGTTTTAAATCCTTACTTGGGTGTAACTGTGTTATATTAGTGTGGTGGAGTTCGTTACATTGTGACCTTATTGGAAATTTCGTTTCAAGAATTAACAAGTAAATGAGGTTCTTACGGTTTCTAGGTATGCTACAATTGGGAAGTTTAGTTTGTCATTCGCCTGATTTGAATGAAATTATGAATGTTGACGTGAATAGGAATAAAGTGACGTAAGTGTTGTAAAATGACAAAGGATATGCTTGAAAATTATTTTTGCTAACTCATCATGGGATTGAAAACACGAACGAACAATTATGAAAATTCTAATGTGGGGTTGCTAGTGATGCCACAATCGTTAAGGATTATTCCGTAGCACCAACCCGTTGTTTGTTAGTTCCCCAATGGCTGTCGTAATCACAGCCTCAGGATCAGACGTCAGGCGTATATCCGTCATTGCGTAACGCGCCTCAGCTTGTACGTGTCACTCTGCTTCACATGTTTCTATTATAGCGATGTGTAAAAATAATATATGCTAACTGCAAATGTGGCTTCGTCCCAGACTGAAATATCAATATAATGTTATTATGGTATTCAGTAGTCACAACTTCTGCAAAATGGATCTTTATGTGGCGCACTTTAGTTGACAGGAAAACATTTAGAGACAATATTAAATTTCCAGAAAAGTGTTTCTCAAAATTGACAAAAAATTGGCATAGTATTTATCGTAAGCATATGGGAATTTGTAAGTAATAAGCGAAAAGCTAAACTTATCACACTGCAATACAGTCTGATCCCCACAGTTTATCAAACCCTAAGATCAAGATTCATTATTTTCTTGTTGCAGGGATAATGTATATATTTTGAAAGCTTAGAGTATCTTTGGGTACATAAACGGCGTGATATATGAATAGCAGTATCATCATGAAACTGGCAGCGGTGTTACTGTAAACATAATCACAGTAACCAAAAGCAGTTCGTTACAGCGTGCGTCAAATATTTCCACACTTCTCATAATTTGGAGGACTTGTTGCAGATAAACTTTCGCAGCTAGTATTTAATTCATGGCACTCGTCTCATGCTGTTAAAGAGTATTTCAGTGAGTTCCAATAAACATTAGACTATTGCGTGATTAAAAAATATTCAGAATCATAAAGTGCTTGAACTACACTTATTTGAGTCGAAGAGAAATTGCGGCGAAGGAAACATTACATGCACACAACGAAGGAATCCCTAGTGCCAGGTTCAGTCGGCATCCGAGTAAATTTGATTTAGCAATATTTCCTCGTGGAACACTCGCTCTATAAGAATAAACCGTTGGTTAGTCTATATCTGCTGAAGGTCGCACCATTTGTAGACGGAGGCTTCAATGCCTCAGCGGTTCTGAACGAGTGACCTGTCACGGAATCTTTGTTGGGTTCCGTTTGCTGCTTAACGCGAACCGCCTGGCTTTTGCTGATAACACTTGACAGCATTCAAAGAATGAAACAATCGTGCTCTAGAATGAAATATGGAAAAATAGTGGTAGTTACACTTATTCCAAAACAGCTTGAGTCCAGTTTCTTGAAACCCACTAAGAGCAATACTACCGGGGCTTAAGCAACAACGTCAGTCACTAAAACGGAAAAAGAATTTAATCAGCTTTATAAAATCGAAGATTAAGGTCGAATATCAGCATATATAGAAACACTAACTGGTGATTCCCGTTACCTTATTTGAGAGATGTTGACCACTTTTGTTTTTGGTCAATATGCAAACCAAATTTTGCATTTTGTTAGACTTTACAGCGATATAAATCCCATTACATAATTTATGTTTCGTTTTACCAGTTTTGGCACAGGAATATGGAAATAAGTGAATTGACGGTTTGGTGTGACGCCCACTCACTACAGCTATGGTGTAGCGTTATAACCTTGGTAGATAGGCGCACGACGCTTGGGCATTGCATTGCAGTATATCTTCACCAGTGGGTCAAAGAGATCGTGTTTTGGCTAATGAAAAGAACTACGATCTGACCCTGGCATTGCAGCTATTCTTTGATTGGACGGGTGCCTGAAACAGGGTGCGACTTTAACACGATGAGAGCAAACCCTGCAGTAAAATCATCACCGAAGGAGGTAAAAAGGTGCACTTACTTGACAATGATTGATCGGCATCGTGCAAAATGGCAATTTATTATATACAGAACCTTCTTACTGTACCCACCTCAGCTGCATATGTTCTCAAATAATATTTGTGTGGTCAGAAAGCAATGAGTTTGTTTGCCCTGAGTAAGGCAAATAAATAGTCACTTAATGTTCATATATACATATGACAGCACAGTAGACTACATTTCGTAGGCAAAACACACTTTGACTGTCCACAAGGAGAAGTACAATATTTGAAGATATGCTGACGATTATGAAATTTTGGTATCTAAGTGGCTCTGGAAAAATGGTTGGTCTAACATTATAACCATTGCTCAAAATGCAACTCTTTACAAGTCAAGCACCCTTCCATCATTGACACAATTCAGTGAAATCCACCTGTATGAAAATGATCCTATAACTTTTGTACCTTTACTCTGGAAAGATAGTATCCATTTATCGTCAATTTGACATTTTCTGCTTCTGTTTTTGTAAAACTGCTGCCGGTCCGAATAGGACATATATTATTAAGTGTTCTTATATGGGATAACCGGGTAGAATCAGGAAGCATCATCTTTGTCCTCAAGAGGAAACAGACAATAAATTATTAATATTCTTGGGTTGATGGGATCTAAAATTTAGCCTTTGCTGAATTAATCCTGGGATAAAAAGGTACTCAGATACTGCTTTTCATTTAACATCTCGGTTGCTAGTTTTTTTAGTACCGTTTACTTACTCAGTCATCTGATGCTATATCTAGTTATTTGGCCCACTGTTTAGCATTAAAGCTTGGATTTCTGATAATCTACTGGTCTCATACTCGGTAATCTGGTGTGCGTGTGGAGCAAATCGCTGATAATTTCTTTTGGTAATTGTTGCTGCAGTCATCTACATTCTTTTTAGATACCGTAGTTTTTTGAAATTTCGTGCTTGACTGACGCTATTTGTGCACCCGCTTGTTGAGCGTGAATTGCGCGAATATTTATAGATGCCAAAAAAACTGCTCAATCAAAATTCACCTTTTTCACATATTCCGCCAAACATACCCAGAGAATTCGTGACAAAGTGGATTTTTTTCAACTGCTATGCAAAATTCACTGTGACTAATGTAAATTGTGCCATTGGGAGGAGGGTATGATGACAGCTTGTGATTATGCGTGTATTTAAAATGCACCAAACCTCTCTATACTAAGAAACAAAATTGCCAAATTAACCTCAGGCAAAAATGTGTAAAACTTACTATCATTTCAAAAACTTTCTCGAAAGCGCAATACGTACTGTGCTTCATATTATTGCAGTCTTCGGATGTTAACTTTAAAGGTCACTTACCGCACCACTTTATAGGAACGCATTTCGTTTCCTCTTGACATTCAAGGTCAATAGGTTGACCAGTTGCTGTTTTGCATATATCTTTAGAATTGTGCCATATGCTTTTTTGACTCATTCTGTCCAACTCTGTTACTGTCTTACTTTGATCTTTAACGTTTATCTTGGTCTTTGGTACAAAGACTGCGTAACAATTAACAATTTACTCATATTTTTTCTGCAACATATTAATTCACATTTGTTTTTGAAAAAAAAATGCTCGGCGTATTTACTAGTGTCCATGATCTGGGTATTTCTAAGATCAATCTGTGTCATGGCTGGATATATACCTACCTATATTTTGCGGACATTAGCCTGCATTTGACTTATGCACATAGACTTAATTCATGTGAAACAAAAAAAAAGTCCTTTGACCTTGACCTTGACGTTCAACAACAATGAGTTTCTACCATGTTAGAAATTCCATCGCTACCAGAATGTCAACAGAGATGATGCACAATCATAAATGTGTGCACAAGTCAACGTAGCTACTTGTAAGTAAATGTTGGCTCAGCCAGCGATGATGAACAGAAGTTAACTGCTTTCCTTTTGTTATTGACTTTTCCCACGAAGCGAGTACATTCGACATTATCAATTAATTTTTCTTTCTTATGCTAGATACATTTAAATTTGACACACTGGTCATCTTGTATTTTTCAGTTGATCTCGACGACAAAGGCTATGTGGTCCTTCCTTACCCATTGCCGTTGGGGAATCTGACTTGCCATCTCTGTTTCCACAGAGTCCACGGGGAAAACTGCATACATATGAAAAAAACACGCTATCTCAAACAAAAGCAATGCAAGGCAAACGAGAAATATTGCTCCGTAAGTATACGGTTTCGTTGTAAACTGAACATATAATGAATTATAATTCTATCCTCGAGAGCATCGCGGGCAGCAAAGTAGCTAGCCAGCAAAAAGATGAGGTGAACGAACTTTGTATGCTGTATATGGATCACACCATAGTGTGATGTATACCGGCAACTATAAAACTTATCATTTTTCATGTCAATTATTAATATTACAATGCATCATATATTCCACGTTTCCCTTTGCTATAAATTTCCGTAATTTAGAAAGACGTCTCAGTAGCCGCCTCCTCACATACTGACGCATGCATTTTACGTTTTAGAGTAAAATATTTGATGTGTGGACATTTTACATTAACATATATGTGTTGACTTTATTATAAGACACATTGCACAGTAATATGGGTTTGACATGTACATGCGTATTGAACATTAACCTTCAGCAAATATGATGAGAAATCCACCGATTATGTTGACATGAAATCCCTTGTATCTGAAGCTATTTATGACGTCGGGAAGAGTGCCTGGCAGGTGTGTGATGCGAACAATTATAAGATGTGTTTTGTTGATGTAGATACAGGCTAATACTTGTCCTTAGTAACCTATTTTTTCACACAAGCAACCAAGGTATGCCTCTAGACAAAGTGGTATGCCTCAATGTTCCACGCAATTACCCCGCAGTCCGGGTGTGCCTCTTATTATATGATTGGACTTCAGCCAAAATCGAAACACGATATTGTAGGTGTTCGTGTCAAAATGTTTTTGATGATATTATTTTAAATGCTATATATGTCTCTATTCGCTCCTTACTTCCACAAGAAATATATATTTCCATTACACCCCCTACCTCTATGTGTATTTAATGGTGTTTAGTGTTAGTTGTGGTTAGCAATATTCCTTGGGCATCATGCGAGGCTGATGCGTATGTACACTTTTGTGTCAATAATACATGGTATCTGGATAAAGAACATTGTGGATGCTCACAATTCACAATGCCAACAAGCGTTTTAGGCGCCTATATGTGCAGACGTACGAAGTGAGCCTATACTTATTAGGTTGGGATTCTATGTGAAAACTTGAGGCCAAGCATACAGTACCGCAATAGTAATATTTCAGGCATTTTCTTGTCTGAACGGATTTCTCCTGTATTGACACGTTGAATGTATGAGCACATTTTCAAACCAAGCATATTCATGCTACAAAGCATTTATCCAATATGACCAGCAGATTTTACAGCCCTGTTTAGTTTGGACTATGAACTAATTTATGCTCCTGTACAAAGCATAAAGAATAGAAAGGGCATTACGTATACGTGGCTTCTTGTCCATATTGTAACCTCTTGGCTTTGTTGCCAGTGTATTCAAGATGAAAGTTTCCCTTGTCTTCCATGATCCAAGATATCCCCTTGATGTATAAAACCGGACAACTACATATGTTTAAGACCCCTTCCGTGATTGAAAACGCACTGATAAGCCTTACGACCAGATTCATCGGGCTAAATAATTATGTGGTTATTTTTTAAGTAGCCGGACACAAAATTCCCCACACATGCATATTGCTTGGAATCCACGTTATAGCACTTTAGTGTCAACTTTGAGGAAACCGAAATTGTTGTTATTGTGTACATTCATGAAAGGAGTAAGTCGACATCTGGGAGCAAATGTAGTATCGCGCACAATCCTTTGTGAATAAAGATGTGTATGCAAGTAAATCTGAATAAACTTGTATTTTGTGACGGACCACATACTGAAAATGAGTGCAATGCGCGAGTAAATTATTTCTACCCGAATCCTCGCTTACCAAACAAATGATCGCATTTGAAATGTTCTCTTTCCTTAATTGTCGAAATTTGAGTATCATTGAAAGTTCAAGCTATAGTATACTATGATTTTTATATGCGCTTTACGCTGTATCAGAATATTTGAATGGCCAGCGCCCCCTCCCCCCATGAACCTTTTACATTTTTGTCGCTGTGTGCATTTTACTTTCCACGAAAGTGAGAGCATTCCTATGGTTGTTGGAAAAGCGTGTCAGCACAACCGTACACGTGTAGGATATGGCAAAATATGTAAACTAAGAAGCCTAGCAAATTGCAAATATGCATCACACGCCATGTGATAACGGCCGACCACTTCTAAGCTACTTCAGTTATCAAGAGCCATCCTTCGTCCAAACCACCTGAAAGTTTCAAATTTTGCAGATATATCATATTGGCTAAATTTTCGACCGTTGTGTCAATTTCCAGCGCTTCCCAGTATCAATGTATCTGCTATTGCGATCTGATAGAGAGAAGCAACAGACCTTGGTGAATCATAAAGGTAAAGAAGCAGCGGGTGTGTCACACTGACAGACAGTGTTTGCAACATTCGGAAACATTGCCTTGTATTGTATTGCAGTAATTGAAGTCGTATGAAGTATGGCAAGTTTCATCCCTGCAGAGTAGTGATTTCAGCATTAAGAGAGCACAAAAGGACGCAATTTGTGCCGGTTACGGATTGCATTACTGTGACGTATTACCGGTTTCCGCATGGCAGTGTTGTAATTGCAGTCGAGGAAACTTATATGTGTCTTTTCTTTAAAGTGTACAGTATAGTGTAGCATTACACGGCATCAGAGATGCCGCTGTCGCACTGTATCAAGTGTATCATTGCAAGGGATTACAGTGCTACTATTGCGTTAGGAGATAAGACAGACCTTAGTTTTGTTGTGCGGTAAAAAAAGCACTAGAAGACGGATCATTGTGGTCTTGTGTAGTAATTGTAGCAAGAAGAAACGTCACAGATATGAGAACTGTAGTCTAGAAAGTAAAGCATTAGAAAGTATCTCGGATGCTAGCACTGCTGTGCTGTAAGTGCAAAATTAGTGTGCCTTTTTTTATACCTACATGCACGTTTTGCAAAATAGAAAATTCATGTTACAAAAACAAATCATGTGGAGAAAGTGATGAACTGGCTATTGGGTGATATTTTAAGTGCCGCTGACTTCTTACTTGGCTAATGGTATCCCTGTGCGTGCGCCCATTTATAATTCATGTTTTCAACATCTCAGAACGTTGGCCGGATCCATCTAAACTTGTTGGGGAAACCCTTAGGATGGGCATATATCGCCTTTGCTCAATAAGCTATACTTCAATCCTTTTTCGGTTTCTTGTTCACCTTCTTTTTTATTTCAGCTGAGTTGTCAGTCACCAGGGGTTATAGGATGGATGTTCGTCCGTCGTCCGTCTGCATTTGATACTCTATAACAGTGATTCAATCACTTAATTTATTAATTAGATAATATTCCAGATTCATAGATATCACAAAAACGATATAGGCCTTCTTTCTACTTTTGCTATAAACTCAGCTGATAAACTAGTCAGAAGAACCAAAATAGTGATGGGCCTACCAATTCTCCTTTATGTTTTGCAGAAGTAATAAAATTTGGATTTTGAGTGGTTGGGCCTGTACATATTGGAAACACTGTAGTCTGTGTTTAATGAAGAATATTTCAAAGGTTGAGAGGACCGGTTTAAAACCACCAGTTGCCTTTAGTGGGTGACTGCCTGTCTCAAGTCAGGAGTGAAATTTGTTTCTTCACATTGGTATTGGAAGATGAATGTTGATGCTTGATGCTTTGGTAACTCTGGAATCTCTTTGCTGTCATTGCTGGGTTTGATATTTATGAATATGCGTCATGTTTTTCTACATAAGTGTATCATAGTAGAGATGTCCGTCCATCTGTGTACAATTCACATTTATGACTTCTGCAAAACCATCGGCCAGATTCACTTCAAACCTCGTAGAGACGTACCTTGAGTGAATCTCTGCCAAATTAGTTTAAAAAAGCACGCTTCATTAGTTTTTAGATTTTTAAAATTCATTTCTGTTCATTTTTGTGAAAAAGTCTATTACGGACTGTCTGGGCAGATATTCTGTTATTGGTTCTGCCAGGTGTCTGTTGTGCAGTTCTAGTGGCTGGTCGAGTTCTGTTCCGCAGATGTGACACCCTGACGTGTCTGTCTTGTGCAGGTGTGGTTTCTCTTGGTCTCCCAGGACGCTGTCTATCAGCTGTGGCCCCAGTCTCCTGGAATCTTGTAGCAAGTCTGGAGATAGTGGATTTGTGGACTTGCAGTCTTCTTGCCACCTCTGCTGCAGATAAACCAGCCTGTAGCATGCCAATTCCTCTCTCCCGATCTACTGTTGATAATCGACCCATAGTTCTTGGAATACGGTGCCAAATGAATCCCATGCTGCCCTTTTATTGTCCGTGAGGGGCTACACCCAACCAGTAAAGGTGCGAATGTTTTAGTCATGTGGGTAACACTGAATCCTGCAGTTGTCCTTGAGGTCATCTCAAATGTCAAGGTCATGTCAAGGTCAAAGGTCAGTTTTAAGCCAAAACGTCATTTTTGAGGTCAAGGTTCACTTCAGATACAGGTCATCTCAAGGTCAAAGGTCATTTCAAGGTCAAAGGCCACTTTCGATGGTGGCTTTCTGCTGGCCATAACTTGGTCGATTTTTATCCAACTTTGATCATGTTGGGCTCAAACTGTAGCTATTGTACACTACACATTTTTGAAACTTACTTGTGACCTCTAAAGGTCAAAGATCAAGGTCATTTGGACCTTTCAAAGTTTCATCGGGTTAAAGCTTGGCCAATTTCCATCCAATTCTAATCATGTTGGACTCAAATGGTAGGTATTACAACATTGCATATTTTTTGGAAGAACATGCAACCTCAAAAGGGCAAAGGTCAAGGCCATTTGGCCCTTTGAAAGTTTCATCTTGCCATAACTTCGTAATTTTCATCCGATTTGGTTCATGTTAGGCTTATATTGTGGGTATTGTAACACTGCGCAATTTACATGTGACCTGTAAAGGTCAAAGGTCAAAGGTCAAGGTCATTTGGACTTTGAAATTTGCATGCAGCCATAAGCTTAATATAATGTGACGTACCAAAGGATAAAAGTTGTAGCATTTAATCTTTACAACTTTGAAGGCACACAGACAGATTTGCTTTGAAGCAAATTTTCTTTTCTAGTTTTCCATTGTATTGCGCTGGTTAATATTTTATTATGTATACTGTAATTTGGTTAAAATGTAAGCTGAAGCCTGATATATATATATATATATATATATATATATATATATATATATATATATATATATATATGTGTGTGTGTGTGTGTGTGTGTGTGTGTGTGTGTGTGTAATACAGGTTTTCTGTTGTATTGCGCTGGTTGATATTCTATTATGTATTGTGTTGTAACTTGGTTTAAATGTCCTACTCTAATAGCAGGTTTTAAGGCCTTTTGTTCTTTGCCTGGAGACGTCAATGCAGATAACACTTTTGGCTTCCTGTTAGACTTTGTACGATGCCGATTACAGCCCCATGCCAAAGATCCCAAGGCGTTGAAGTCTGTCATCAGCGTGCAACATGAAAGACTATCCATCAAATATATGAGGCGTTGGAGATAGCCAAGCATCAAATCGCAGTAGAAAGTCAGACAAACGACCACCTTAACACACAGACAAGTGACCTCTATTGCGCGGGTCGCTCAACTAGCTCAGTTTGCCCTCCCGCGTTGATCACTGATGTGGTATACCTGAAGATACGTCGCTCCAAAGAACACGCACACAGTACAGACAGCCACTGATTAAGTTCATTTACCCACACGTTACACATTAATCACTCATGACATTCATTCGATGTACATTTTCTTGAACTGATTGCCTTTGTGTCCAGGCAAGGTCTTATTTTCTGGTCAATATCAGGTTTACCTCAGTTGGTTGAAAGATTTGATCACCTAAATTATCTGATCCTCCTTTTTTAGCCAGGCTTTCTGTCATTCAGTAGTTTTGTGCTGAAAGTGAAATATGTTGGCTTCCAGTTACACCATTGACAAGGTTTTATATGTTTTATAGGTATCACATTTGAAGCGAGACGGAAAATTGACCACATTTAGCAGAAGATGTGCTGAGATCTGCAAGCCTGGATGTGAGAGTACGCGTACCAGCATCAACTTTGAGGTCTGTGAGTCCTGTTGTCAAACAAATCTATGCAACGACGGCATGGTAGGGAGTGCCGTAGCGCTTGGCACAGAGAGGACGCGGCATCATCTCTTTATGCTTCTATTATGGACACTCATGCTGCTCTGAATTAAGATATATAGCTTCAACCGGAGTTGAGTGTGGAGGTTTATGTATGTGCTCTGTATCTGTATGATGAACAGGCGTTGAGAGGAGAGGCAACCCACCCGTCACGTGTGTGGCTGGAACATCTGCCCTCCACGGACATGGGTCTGCACTAGAAAGAGACAGAGCACTGAGCCACCAAGAATGGTAACTGATTACAAATAACAACATAGCTGACTTCTAATGGATGAATTTGTTCCCAAGTGATTGTGACCAAAGTGGGTGAAAAGGAATACAGACGATTGGTACGGCTATCGGGCGTTAATGTACATGGTTCAGGCAACATAGGATCATATTTAGAAGTATGTGCCGTGTGCTATTGGTTCTTTGTCTGATCATACGGCTATTCACTTACAGGGCTCGGAGAGTATAGGATAAAACGGTTGCATGTAGTACGTACGGCTTTGTCCTTCTGTGCCCAGGTTTGTAAAGTGAGAAAATGATCAAACAGAAAAGAAAATGTCACGCCCAGATGATCACTCAGGCAAATAACAATATCATTGTTTGGTAAAAGAGGTGAAACCATACTTTATGATGTTTCAAATTTCAAGAAGAAAGCAAAACCGTACAGAGCGTGGTAAACATGATTGAGGCAACAAATTTAATATGACGTGAATATTTAATATGATTTCAAAAAGCCAGGGTGAAAGAAAATCTATGGTCACATATTTAAAAATAAAATCACAACACACACCAGCACGTAATCAAACAACCACCCACAAACACACACACACTTCAATCAAACAGAGCAAGGTTAAAATTTGCAACTGATCATGGAGGTCTATACTTGCAAGAAATTAGAACAAATCGAGCTTGTCAGATACAGTGTTCTGTATGGTGGCAGCACCTGCCTGGAGGGTTACATGACATTTTCAACCCATGCAGGAAGCAGCTTTTCTTTATCCCCCAGCTGGCTCCACTTGCAATAGGTAGATGCCAGTAGGAAGTTACCTGCAGTGACACCTACAGGCAACATGCACCACTGGAAGCGTTCAGCAATATCTGTAAACGTTTTATCAAAGTACGCAGTTTATTTTCTCCTGGTGGACTATGTAATTCTAGTATGTAAAAAGGCATTTTACAACAAGCCAAGTTGACATTTCAGCTGGGCACACCCAGTAAAGCTTGGCCTCTGTTTGGGAAAGAGGTCATTAGGGACAGGAAGTGACCTTTCTCCACTCAACTCGTTGTATCCTTGATGACATGTTGCCCATATGGAGGCTGGCCTTCACCGGGCATGCTCAGCTGAGATGTCTGCTTGGCTTATTATACGTGGACCGTTGTGTTTTTCAATTTGCGGTATTTATTGCACCTGTATCTGGTAACTATTGTCAACATTTGGTGCTTTTCAGCGTGTGGCATTACACAGTTGGTGTAAAGTGAAATACGTATATTTTTTGTTGTTTTAAAGAAATACAGGATATAACTGAATGGCAAAACTAAACACTTTTATACCTTTAAATCCTCATCCGGTCAACACAAGAATGCATTAGCG
This sequence comes from Hermodice carunculata, assembly GCA_964020975.1. NCBI lineage: Eukaryota > Metazoa > Annelida > Polychaeta > Eunicida > Amphinomidae > Hermodice > Hermodice carunculata. The sequence continues at coordinate 24,731,141 of OZ026613.1, forward strand.
GCTTTCCGCACGCTTTCTGTCCGTTTTCCGCAGACAACCACCAAAGAAAGCTTTGGATTATTTGCCGATGTTATTTGGCTGGTAGCCTGACGCCCGACCAGGCGAACTGTTGATTCACTCCAGTTCTAACCAGGAAGGGCTGCCAAACACAACAAGATCGCGCACGTTTGAATCATTTCCTTGATTCAAGATTCAAATTTGGCACAATGAAATAAATCATTGAAGTATCAGCAAATATGTAGTTCCACGGGAACAATGTCAAAGCCAACGGCTATCCTTGCACGCCTTTGGCGCATTTGACCAAAATAACACTCTGTCAACGTTGGAATAACAGTGTAACTAAATACACTTTCCTTCTTGATCTACCATATCTTCGAAACTCATGCATCTTGAAAATACGGATATTAATACTGGAAACTAACGCAAAATTACTACAGCAGAGTTGTGGTTCAAAAGCGGTGATTTCTGACTGGAAATGTCGTGCTGTCTTGAAAACGATCGCTTGTTGTATATTTTCCAAAGAAACCGCTGCTTCTTTTTTCAAGCAAGTAAACAGTATTATTATTTATTAATAAAACAGACCCCAGATACGAAAGAAACTATGCGTGAAAAATGTTTCTCCAAAAGCACCCAAATTACTGAATAAAATATGTTGGATCCTGCGAGCACAGTAGGATTAATATGTACAAATCTACAATATGAACATTCTTGCTCAGGTAGTAAATTTATATCTACTTATTGTGTTATAGATGTTTTTTCTTGTTATTTTTAACCTGCAAATAAAAGCCGTTATTTGTATTCGTTATGCTTAAGGCTTTGTTGAAAAACTTTCCAACTTATGTATGATAGATAAAGGAACATACTACTATATTGATGTACAATTTTAACATTTTACACACTATCAAGGAGACTCGCGTTGTGGGTTCTTTGATGATAGATATAGAGCTCATAACAATTACTAACAAATCTTGTCATTTAAATACCGTATATAAAAGTATTCATCTTTGTAATATAGAGTATTCATCTGGATATCCTACGTTAATGTTTTACAAATATGCTTTACCAATAAATTCCACTCGATTCGTACCTTGTGTTTAGTGTCTTTACTGTTCAAGGCTATGAAGTAGATGATTATAGTGATCAGTTTGAGACATGTGCAGCATGGTGCCTGCAAAGTAAACTGTGCAAATAAAGAAGAAGGGTAGTTCTGTTATTTGGCGCTTCCTGCAGGGTCAACAGGTACAAGGTGTACCGGTGAAAAAAGTCGGGGTTTTAATGCAATTCTACTAACGTCTTCTGGCAGGTACCTGTGTTGCAGGCACAAGGTTCTTCTCAGAATCATTTTTATACTCCCAGCATCAACACAGGTCCACGCCTGTCTCTTTACTAGTTTAAATCTAGTGGACAAAAACGTTTTCCTAATTTACATGTATGTAAAAAAAGTGTCCAAATGCAGGTACCCTTTCCTGAATAGGCGTTAGAGGAAGACATGTATGTACATGTATGTAACGAATGTAAGCTGGGGTCAAATGCACTAAAACGAAAGGGTCTCTGCCATTTATGCACATGACAACTACTTGATATACATATTGGTTTCAATTATAGAATTAATTCATAATTTCAAGTAAATTACCCCTTTGCATCATTTTATCAATGCTTGGATGCATTCACAACAGCTAGAGGAAGGATTTTGCTTGTGTACCTGGACTACAACTTCGATGTTTGTGTACCAATGTAGGGTTTCAAATTATTGTTTTTTTTTTCTTTAGTCAAAACGCAGCGTCTTGTTGTTTTGTCGCACCTTGTGTAAGTTCAAGTTTAATGCAGTAGTTCTGTCCTTCAGCCTTTAGGACAGCCAGTTTCATTTGGTGTCCTTTCTGGGAAGGTTTGTCAATATTATATTCAACCATTTTCTCGGGTTAAGACGTAATTTAACTTTTCCCTTTTTTCCATACATTTGTGTATATACCAACTCATACTATGTCACGAAGTCTTGCATTATGGACAAGAACCTACATTACACCATTTACTAGTTATTATTTATTGCTCTTACATTCTTTAAATTGAAGTGGGTTGTCTTTACCCTATATAAGGTAAATACAAGCACCCCCCCCATCACAGAATTTAACGTAGCGAAATATACTTGATGGTTTCCCGTTGATAACTTGTTGGTAAATTCATTTGGCAGTTGAAGACTTGATTTTTTGGTGTATCGAACGGGATTATAGGGATTAAAGGATATACAGGTTTAGGCATAGACAGTGACTTGGTTTGGATATGGAGCGTAGGGAGATTGGATTGTGTTATTATTGTTGTTGTTGTTGTTGTTGTTGTTCTTCTTCTTCTTCTTCTTCTTCTTCTTCTTCTTCTTCTTCTTCTTCTTCTTCTTCTTCTTCTTCTTCTTCTTCTTCTTCTTCTTCTTCTTCTTCTTCTTCTTCTTCCTTACTACTACTACTACTACTACTACTATTATTATTACTACTACTACTACTACTACTACTACTACTACTTTTTGGTTCAGTACTACACGGATGACGTGACGTTGCTCCTATCTGTATAAATAGGTTGACATGGCAGAAAATGTAAGGGGAGTAAAGTGTGTACCCAAATATATTGTGTGACTAAAGGAATTTCCAAATGAATCCATATTAAAATGAATATGGATATTGATTATCTGAAGATGCCGGGCTCATATGTTCCATCAGCAAGGAGTTCCTTCCAGTTTTGTTTTATTCTGTACTTGCGCTTGTATTACATTGGGAACCACCAAAATACAGACTACATGGTCAGGTAGAACCATAATCTGAGAGTAGTTTTTGCTTCGATTTGAAACCAATGCTTGTATAGCTTTGTACTATTTATCAAATATAAATCTTTCGTAAGCCTCATCAACATCAGTTGCGAATTCACTCAGTTCTGGAATCCTTTCCAGTCATTTTCAATGGCAATTTCGCTGTAACTATCCCAAACGTGTTATCCATCCAATAAGACCAAAATATGGGCTTGCATGTAATTGTCATCGCATCGATGGGTTGATATTGTACGCCAGATTGTATGCTGTTGTTTCTGTAAACCTACGGTGAAGCCATTTTCCCGGCTTGTTTTGCTTGCGTGACCTAATAACTTTAGTAGTTGTCAACAAAATTCCTACCCAAAACGTAGGTTTGCGTCTTGCTCTTCAACCAAACTTATTTTTATGAATAAACACTGGCTTTAATACAAGTACCAATGGATAAAAAATGTTTCTAGTACAATGTAAATGCCACCAGCCTCTTTAGCCCTGTTCTCCCGTAATACCTACGTTCGATGAGAATTGCCCTCAACTCCGCCTTCGGCAATACGGTCACAACTCAGGTTGGATAGTGACAATGGCTGACGACTCGGATAGCTGTATCATCGTGTTTATACATTTACAAATATATCGAAATGCATCAGAAAAGGGTGGCGTAAATATATCTTATTTGAAAAAGTTGAAAATATGTTAAGGACGAAAATATTCAAGAACCAAAGATGTCTCCTTAGTATACACAGAAGTATCCATAGATGCATACGGACACCTGGAAAATGTTTTGTTTTTTTGTTTTTTGTTTTTTTTTGGCGGAAACGTGAGTCAGGGGACCAAGTATTCTAGGACCAAGGACATCCATATGTATATATATATATGTGTGTGTGTGTGTGTGTGTGTGTGTGTGTATCCAAAAGCATCTGTATTAAATTGGTAAGTTACGAAGGCCATTTATTGAATAAATTAAGCAGATAGACCAAATTTTCGACGGCCAAAGGGCTCCAATCTCTATGAAAGTATTCTACTGCAAAGATTTGGGAGGAGCCTACGTATTCCAAATGCTTGGGACCTAGGGTTTCTAAAACATCTGCTGGCTGTTTTTGCGTGATTACCGTATCTGTCCATCATACGTGGTGGATAACTTTGCCCAATTGTCGGATCACGTTTCCTGTTGGTTTATTTAACAAAGCGATGGGAGCTAATTTTTTTTTTATACATATTCAATTAAAAAGTCACAAGAATGGGTCAGGTCATCATTGTCCCTGGGTCACATCAAACAAGGTTCGATGACGAGAGAAGTTTCCATTATTCATCGATGAATGAACACTTTTTTGATCACTCTATTCATTTCATTTTTCCTCGTTTTTATTCTTTTATTTTGGATTTAAAAGTTAGTTACCGTAAGTTTTGGCCCAGCAATTCTGGCCTGATATGCCATTTTGACTGACAGCTCTCAACACACTAAAAGTTACTTCAATACAGGAGGTCACGATCAGCAAGTTCTGTTTTGTCCGTGACTTCTAACCGAAGTGCGGAAACAGACTCATTGTCGAAAGCCACACCGCGAATGACAATTTCGTCATAATTTTTTTTTCACCTACTACAATTTTTGTCAACAGTTTACCAAACCAAAAACAACAGTCGTCTACTGAATAATAATGTCGAAAACAAATGTTGCAGGGTCATGTCAAACTGCCAGTGACACAAACATTTCCTTTGTATCTTTGCACATTCACCCGGCACATCCGACAACGTGTCCTTATTGTCATCAATTAAACAACATAATCCATACCATGCATTATTGTTGTTTATTTGGTTAATTATTTTTTTAACATGGTAATCTGGACAAGCCGTCTTCCTCATACAATAAAAGTACACAGGTATTCCACATTATCGAGTGTTATCGAAGAGTCCTGTGGTCAAACAGCTACACTTTCGATTATAAGTCGTGATGACCTAGACCATTAATTGTAATTCCAAGCAGTATCTATGTTTGCACTAACTGTTAGCAGTATTGCATTGAATTTTAAAGTCAGTATGTATACGTCATTATAGTCTGTTCCTCAACTTTAAGGGTTAATATTTTTTCTTTACCTGGCCGTGGTATAATTCACCCCCTATGATTTGGAATCCTCTATGTTTTGGTCCATTTCAGCATTAGTGTCAAAATCCAGTGCAATCCAAAACAGCAACACCCTCCCCCCATATTGTTAGTTCTAATAGATCTTCGACCCCTTAAAAATTCATCCTGTTTCTCATCATTTTATTTTCGAAATTTGGGCCAGGGGAGGATCTTGTTTTTAAATTTCATACAGTTCAAATCCGAACAACGTGAATTTTTCGAGTATAGATTACGTGTATGTGCACGTAAACATTGGAAAGTTAAAATTGGAGTTTATGTATTCGTAATCCGTTTGCATCTGTTGTCCGTTTGTCTGTGTGTCCTTTAGAATCGGCGTTTTTTCAAAAACATAACGTACAATGCTTTGATTTTACACGTGAATGTTAAAGCTCTACCACGTTTGCAAAGAAGATGATGATGCAATAAATTTATTATTTTTCATGATTTTTTTTTAGATGGAGGGGGGATCAAAATTTCCTCCTCTCCGGAGTTTGTAGGTACTTTCAAAATGCTTTACGCTGTGCCCACAAGTGTCCACCCCCGCGTGGCCTCTCCAGTCAGCTGGAGGGGAGATAATGCTTTGCTGTTTACTAGTATATGAAAGGAGTCCTTGATTTTGTACACAGCGTCGCCTCGGGTTGTGTATTTCACATGTGGCCACTTGGTGAGCGTGTGATTTTTCAATGAATTATTCTGTCTGAAGGCTATTTCCGAATTCTCTAGAACGGTAGAACAAAATTATATGTTTCATGAGAATATAATCGGACTAAAGGTTATGGAAGTTTGAGAAAATGAGTAGGACATGAAACAATATTACTCACAATAACTGTACTGGTACGCTTCTGATGTTACCAGCAATTTTTTAAAAAGTTCCTGGGACTTGGGAGAGGAATTCTCAGGAACTTATTCCCTGGATCCTGGGACTTCGGACATATTCGTGCACGTGGGACTTCAGTGATATTCCCAGGAATTTAACCAATTTTCAGGACCAGCTTTTTGTTCCCAGGAACTCGTTGATTTTCCCAGGAATTTGCCCATATTTTTCGATTTCTTTTAATATTTTTAATGTCATAAGTCAAAAATGAATGAAGTACTATATATACCATTTAGCATAATTATGGGACACATCTCGTGAGACTGAAGAAATGTTGTGCTTCTATCTTAGCTACAACAGTGAGCTTTAATGGGTGAGCAAAATTGTCCTAATGGAACGGACAATTTATTTTGCCACGACTTATCATCTACGAAATGCTCGAACATATCTTTGTTACATTTGCTTCTCGAAAATGACGTTAAAGTGCCTTTCTCTTGACAGTAATACAGCCAGAAAGAACCGATACATGAGATCGAGATCGGTAAACTTCATCATAGCTTCAAAGAAAGACTACAGAACATTGTGAGAAGCTCAAATAATGGGAACGCATTATTGAAATGACAATTATGAATAAAGTAAAAAAGTCGCGTCATTTCATGCAGGACACACTAACGTATATACAAAGAACATTGTCTACATTTAGACAGGTCATCATGGAGGAAAAGAACGTGTTTTGCGTTGTTCTACTTGTCCAGTTGTGTGACTGACGAGTGATTCATATGTTGTGACAGGTACAAAAGAAGTATCAGCCACGTGGTTTACAAGCATAAAACTGAAAGCTGTCTGTCCATACATAGACACGAAACAAAAATCCGCATGAATTTCCACGGGAGAAAACGACACCACAGTCTGAATTACTGAATCTCATGAACCTTTTAGGAAATGGAAACAAGAGGACACCGGCATCAAATAATATTAACACGAACAAGTAAATTCCATTTCAGTCTGAGTTATTATGCGAGCCTGCCTATTAATCTAGGATAAACATGTTCCAAATGCAGAATTCATTGGTCAACGGTTGTCAAAGTGAAATGACGGTGCCTGGTTTTCCCCCTTATTCATATCACGTTATAAACTACGGTAAGTAGCAACATAAAATGTTTAATAGATCTGAACCCTCAATGTGCATCCGTGTAAAGCAAGATACAAGAATAAACTTTTGTACCGCCCCTGTTTAAGTGAATAGTCAGTAGTGTTATCAATCTGACTTGTCATTCCAAACAAAGATCAAATACATACATACATACATACATACATACATACATGAATGAATGAATAAATAAATAAATAAATAAATAAATAAATAGATAGATAGATAGATAGATAGATAGATAGATAGATAGATAAATAAATAAATAAATAAATAAATAAATAAATAAATAGATAAATAAATAAACACAGTAGTCTTTATCTTTCACGTTCTTTCCTTTGCAGTACTGTACATTCGCGTAATTTCTTTATACTTCTTAATTTTCACATATTTCACTGATGGCACAAAAAGTGAAAATAAAAGCACAATGAAATATTAATTTCACTTGGGTTTAATGGGAACTATGTCCAAATAGCGAAATTTGAACTTACGTTAAATGCGTGGCTGAAACGTAAAATCCGTAAAAATATACACGAGAAAATGAATATATTACAGTGTAATTGCATATCAAGGATTTTTCACATTTTTTAGCAATTCCATTATGAAGCACGTGGCATGTTTATGAATGGGATAGTAACAATGCTACTGCCACCTGTGATATCACCTGTTTGCATCAAATCATTAAGGCAGTTCATCTTTCTCGTCACAGAGGGCAGCACAAGGAGATGTGTGGACTGGTCCGCAGTTAGAAATGAAACCATACATTCCTTTTGCATTTTGTGACCATTGGTGCCCAAAAACCTTCGCAAGTCGCTTGAGAAAAGAGTGACCAATGTCACAAATGATGATACTATCGGTTATATGAATTATGGTATGTTCTAATGATTTGGCTTCATGTAGTCAGGTACATCTATTCATAGCCTCGTGCGTGTCAAACAAAGGGCTGGTCTACTTTTTGGGTTATGTCAAGGAACCGAACCATATAAAAGTAAAATCCCAGTTCATTCACTAAAACTAGTGACGTTTACAATTTCCATAAGATGAAAATAGCTGACACGACAGGGAAATCTGTAGATTTTAACCCATCCTCCCTTGGTATAAGACGGAGTCAACATCTTTCGTTGGCATGGGTGGGTCATTTAGTGCCCGACCCTTACTAAAGAAAGCTGTTGCCCTGGAAAATGTGAACTTGATAGGGTTCATCTACAATTCTGAGTCAAATTGCTTTTCATGACCATTAAAATTAGTTGAAAACACTGAAGCAGACCACCTCTGACCACCAGCCCTTTTTGGATGGTTTAAGGGGAAGGGTTAAATGGTTTATACGAATAACAGTCACAGTCCTTCACCACCACTATGCTCTCGACCAAACTATCTGTGACTGTAGGTGGGGCGATGTAGAGTTCTGGAGATGGCAGTTGGTATTTTTTGTTTTTTAATAGAATCTGAATAAAGGCCTGTCTTGTGTCTGTAGTGGATAAAATAATGACATCCTGTGCGTGTAAACAGGTATTGACCATCCTACAACCATCCATGTGTCCCTGGGCATGTGTCATATGCCACCTGAATTTCAACTGATGGTAATACTTCCACAGCTAGTCATGCATGTAAATAGTCAGCCAAGTGTCAATTCTGGGGCAACATTATTATTACATATGATTTGAAGTCTAGATTAAGCTTTGTATATGTTGGAGGTATGATGTCATCCACACAACAAAATTCCATTACAGACGTCCTAACCATGATCACGCCACCCTTGATGGATGTGAAAACACTTGACCACATAACACCCCAGGCAATCATATTTTACAATCCATAATCGCCCTTCGTCTGGTATTGCTACCAGGCTGGCTTACTGTACTGATGTTCCACCGGCCATGAAGAAGGTGCTGCATTATTTGGCACCACAGGAACTTTTTTGGGCAAGGTCTCTTGGGTATTCTTTGGAAAGCGTCATTTGAGAGGAGACAAATTTAACGTTATTCCAAAGAGGGACACACCTCCCAGCATGCACCTTAGCGACCAGCTGGAACAGAGACTGTACACCAGCATCATAGATCCAGTGAGCCATAACCTCTTCGATGAGGAGGCCAGGAAAGAAATTGCAGAGGGGGCCCGGATTTAGTCTACTCTGTGGGCTCAACAAGCTATTATGAAGCAAGGCTATTTTGGTTCTGTTCCTCAATCAATTGGCTGAACCCACCCGATACTGGAGAAGCCTGATAGGGACTCTTAAGTCCCTTGATTTTCAAGTCCCTAATAGATGGTTGCACCAGAGGATTCTCCCAGAAACTTTTCTTTCACTTTGGGATCAGTCATCCAGAAGTCAGTTGATCTGGATCCTGGAAGAGGTGAACCAGTCACGTCAATTGTGTAGGGATCGCAACAATGTCATGAAAGGCCAGACAGCCTTTCAAAGAAGATGTAGTGATCTTCACAGATGCTTCACTTCAGGGATAGGGGAGTGATACTCCTTCATCAATAGCATCAGGCTTTTGGCCTCCGCATCTCAGAGCAGGTTCCACAGGGAGACCCATGGGGAGCCACCATTATTAAAATTGCTGATTGTCTGCAGCAGCTCTTCGACCAGGGTCTGGAAGTATGGACTATAGCTGGCTGTAGATCTGCAATTTCCTCTTCTCTTGATCTGCAAGGTTGCAGGATCGGATCCAGTATGATTCATTCTAGACTCATTGAGAGCTTCTTTGTATATCAACCTGTTTGGCAAAACGTCTTCCCTGAATGAGATTTTACGATAGTTCTGGCTGGAATATGACCCTGTCCGTTTGAAAGGGATAACATGGTGCATGTTCCTTGGAATATGCTCACTTAGAAGACAGTCTTCCTTATTGCTCTGGCTTCAGGAGCTTGGAGAGGGGAGATACATGCCTTGGACCATTCTAAGCTTAGATGGTAACAGGACAAGCAAAGGGTTTACTTAAAACCTAATCCTTTTCATATGGCGAACAGTCATGCTCTTGATAAGCCACTTAGAAACCATGTGTTCTTGCCATTCAAACCAAACCATGAGTATATCCATGCTAACACGATATCTAGTTGGATTACAAAGGCTGTTAGGGCTGCTTATGTGGCTGCGCAGAAAGTTTCTGAACTGCAGCAAGTGTTTGGAGTCAGGGCACGTGAACTACGGGTCGTTGCATCTTCATGGGATGCTCTTAAACAGTTATTTTTTGCTGACATCATGGTGGCTTGCTGCTGGCAATCACATCTGATGTTGTCTGACTTTTACATTAGGGATTTATCCTGCATTGAGGGGGAATTGCTTGTATTGGCATATATTCCTACTCCCTCCATGTGTTCAAGCTGAACAGGGCATGGTGATGTGTGATGGTGAACACATCCACTTAAAACTTAGGGTGATATACCCTATCAGCAGGGGTGATATACCATATATTACACTTTAAAAATCTTACCTTGACTTAGTGGGACGGATTTCATCCTTGTGATACAAGATACAAGATACTAATCTTTATTTCAAGTCGGTACTTTGAAAATTACAGCCAGAGGCTATTACAACCGACCACAAAAATTAGCCCAGGCTAAAATTAATGTACACATGAAATAAAAGAGATTGTATATAAAATATATTATCACAGAATAAGCACTAAAAATTGTTAAGAGTAGATAGTTTCCAGCTATCCAGATATTTAGATCGCAGTGAAAACAGATTGTACATAAAAAATATTAGCACAGGATAAGCACTAAAATTATTCAGAGGAGGTACATACAGTCTCGAGCCATCCAGATATTTAGATCGCAGTAAAACTATTGACAGGCAGAACAGTTACAAGATTCCAAGTTAATAACAGTTTTTTTGAAATTAAATTCTGAAAGGGTGACAGCATTTTTTTTATATCATTAGGGATTCTGTTCCAAATTTTGACGCCAAGATATCTCAGAGAATTTTTTCCAAAAGTGACCTTATTAAAAGCAGGAAGATCCAAATATCTAGATGACCGAAAATTCGTATTAGACTGAAGTTGTAAAAACATATTCTGAGTGTAGTCTGGACCATAGCTACCTAGGGCCTTATACACTTCTGTGGCCAGGGAGAGTAGTCTCCCTATAGCTAAAGTTGGCAGTCCTGCCCTTTTAAGACGGGTGCAGTAGTCACTAGAATGGTCATTAAAAACAAAACGAACACCTCGCTTCTGTAAGTTTTCCAACTTTTAGGTAAGAGTAGCACCACAAAAGTGCCAGACTTGAATACAGGAGTCTCTTCTAGAGGGACAATGGACAATAGCCTGAAACTTATCAGGATTTGCAAACATTTCATTTTGTGTAAACCATTGAATGGACTCCTCAGATTTATGCTCTTTGTGATGATGTGTTTTTCTCGGGTTACTTAATCTTGGCCTTGCTGCTTGAGCAAGGTTTCCTTTGGTAGAGAGGGATCTTTTTCTTACTCCATTCATATGGACTACTTACGCTCCAGAGGGCAGAATGATCCCCCACCATCCAACTCTGATTGTACCTGTGCCCTTTGGTAATTTATAGGTCATGTATTATGACATAAATCTGTCAAATGTACGTAATTTTCTTATTAATCAGTCATATTTACCTATAGACTACGTGGAAGCCCAGCCAACCTCCCCGCATCAGTTCATACCGGGGTTTCGACCATCAAAGAATAACTGAAATATAGGGTCAAAGCACTGAGTCAGTTGCCAGGAAAAGATGGTGCTGCAGCAGGCCCCGTAGCGTGAGTGGCAGTCAGAAACTCAAATTTGGTGGTATTAAACTTTGGAGAGACATGACCTGAGAGGTCATAACCCATCAGTAGTCTATAGGCAAGTATTATTAATATTTATGAAAATTAGGTTAGTTTTAAAGTTTTAATTTGTGCAAATTAGGGGCACTTTATAACTTTAAATGTTAAATATCTTCAAAAGTATTACAGGGAGAAGTGCTATACCTACATAATAATTTGTGCTGTAGGCACATCGAATGAACCACAAACATAAGACACATGTTCACACGCAGACCAGTATCAAGATTTAAAAAAGTGATACAAAGTGCACACGTAATTCACAATTTGTTTTTTAAATTATTGTTCTTTTTCCAGCGGCGTTCATGGTTATTTTGTCATTGTTTTTCATGGTAGCATTTATGGAGATTCTCAGGCATTGTTTTTTTGTTTTTTTGGCCTTTCCAAATATTTTTTTATCCCAAAAAATTTAACCTAGGAGTGATGGTCGTTTTGTAGTTGGCCCGCATTTTGTGATGCTTAAGTCCACTTTTATATTTGTCGTTTTGTGGATGTATGGATGATTGAGATTTGGGACGGAATGTAGTCCAGCTCCTACATTGTAATGGTTTGTAACCAAATCTACATTATCGTACAGCAGTGTCTAGGGAGCTGCTTAGAATATTCTTTACATTGATCAAAAGATGGTTTGGCTTTGAGTTTGCCCTTTTTTCCAAAGGATGGTGGATGGATGTGACGTCTAGAAATCTTTATTCAAATATGTAAAACAATTTAATTGCATCTGTGAGTAATGTTGGGTTTTAGTTGCAGAAGGGTCCTTTCTGAGGCATTGGAATTTGCAATACTTGTATTTTTATCTACCGCAGCAGCTGCTGCTATTTTGTGTGTGTGTGTGTGTGTGTGTGTGTGAGAGAGAGAGAGAGAGAGAGAGAGAGACAGAGAGAGAGAGAAAGAGAGAGTATGCATACACGTATGTGTGGGGTGCGGTTGAGTGTGACCACAAGATTAAGGTAATAGGACATCATGTACTTATAACACGACGTGAATTAATAGAGACTGCCCGTCCTACCTATAATTTGGAAGACTGTTCACAATAACTAGTTATACCCTTCCATGCGATATTCTAACACCTTGGCAATGATGTTAAAATTATTGCGCTGAGAATAAAGTATTAGATTTATCTGTTTTTAACACTTTGTTACTCTACCAAAGTTGGTTGGTTTAAGAATTTAGAGGAATCTGCACCAAATGCTATCCATATTATCAGTTAAAAGTACCTGAATATCAATGTTGTTATATATCAAAACTTTATATCTCTGTTTGGCATGGCTAAGTGGCTATAAGCACATTAAGATCCAGTTTTCAAATTTATTTGTTTAATTGATGTATTAAAACACACTTTCAAACTTCAAAATGTGCCACTGAAGAATTCGAATTACTCCATGAAACTCATACACTTTATTCAGAATCAAAACAATTCAATGCTTTTATTTCACATATAAAGATTATGGAGCCAAATAGTTGGTCTGAAAAAAAATAATATTGGAAAAATGAAGAACAATGCTTCAAGCTTTCCACACAACTGAAGTTTATATCATCATTTCGTAAGTTTTAACCTTAAGCGCATGGTATTATTCCCCCAAAGATACTAATACATAATCAGTTCCACGTGTATAATTCATACGTGAATATCGAAGCTTTTCGCTTGTAAAATCGTGTCCTTTTTCAAAGCATGTGTAACGTCTTTAAAGACCACTGCAACGATTTGTAAATACGCAATGAAGGCTAAAAATGAAGGCAAGTCATTCTGTAGTTTTACTACCATGTTGTTTTAGTGATATTTACATTGGGTGCATATTATATTCGGCTGTGTGAGTAAACCTTTCACCTTGGCCACGTCCCAAATGTTACCAAGAGAATTACAATTGCTTATGAGCAATCTTCCAAGGTAATCATTCATCGATACAGTTTTGATCCACTTTGGAGTTCTCTTTAAATTACTTAATTTATTTTCCCTCCGAATCAGTCGATTGCTGTCAATGGTAATAGTGATAATGGAAACACCATGTTGCTGACGCTCTTGGGCCTTCATTCTTTGATTATACAACATTTTCTGGATTGTAAAAATCTCTTTAGACCTTGAAAACTCCGATAAAGCTCCATCATATTTTGAGAGTGTGCAATTTATGGTCTGGCCGCTCTCGATATTTATTCCAAACCATGGGGGCACTAGAGATAACGGAGACCAAGAACTAAGCCAAGGAGTAAAGGTATATGGTTGTATGCAGCCCGGGCACCGTTGTCATCGTTACAGCCACGCTTATTCCGACAACAAGAGGTGCATTTCATGTATGTTAAGCCGTAGCCATTGAAACGACAACCCCAGAAGCATTGTTCCTTACAGCCTCGTTTCATCATCAACACATTTCCTTCCATCTCTAGACGTTCAACCTGGAAAAACATCAGACAAAAGAAGTTCTTTTTAGACCATACTATGTCATTGTATTGTATATCTTTTATGATATCCGAGTCATTGTAATCTTGTCAAGGAGCAGTAGGTTGATTCCAGCAATGTTTAAATTTTTTTTATTGCAAATAAAACCTAATGTTACAGTAACGCAGGGTGAGCGAATACCATTTTCATGTGCAGACTACCAGTGTATCTTGGCTTTAGGAAATCTGGCACACGACAGGTGAGGATTTTGAATGAAATAGAAGCGGGTAGAAGTTTTCAATGATACTTAATACAGTGTGACGCGAACCTTGATTTGATTGGATTGAAAAATCCCTGGTACATGTGTTTATGGAGTGCACAAAACTATTAGTCTTCACACATAAAAGCAATTGAGGGAGGAAGCCATTCCTTAAGGCATGTACAGCCCTCTTGGTATATAATGTGTGGAGTAGATTTATCATCGACGTTCAGAAATATCCTTTAACAGTATCAAGTCAGGAGTGAAATTTATTTCTTCACCTTGGTATTTGCAGATAAATGTTGATGTTTTAGGAACTCTTGAATCTCTGCCTTTTGTATTTAACTTTGCTCTCATAGTTGGGTTTAAATGTATGAATATGGAAAATGTGTTTCGTACCTGTCAGATGTCACATCAGGAGCTGGCTATATGTTACAGTTTAATGTAAACATTGGCGGATGACCCCATAAGTATTTCTTTTTAGGTATATACCTAGACAGTATCATCATTAAAGGAAGCTTTTGTTGTCTCCTTATTTATATTTTATTTAACGTATATTTTGCAACTCAATCTCCAAGTCTGGCAATGAAAACAACGTATGTTTGTAATCTTTAAACACAGATTTAAGTATTGAATCTCCTTAGAATGCAACATCAGATTGGTTTCCGTCAAGGCTATTTTTCGTTTCTGCAAAAGTGACCAGGGCGGTCTACTTTACCGGTAGTGAGAGCAAATCCCTACCAAATTACGCCCTGCTGGCGCTCTCTAGGTTTCATTCCATCAACCCATGAGCATTGAATTAATATGATGGTCATCCAACAAGCTATTATAATTTTACAAGCTGAAATGAAATTTAATAATGGTAGCTACTTTCTTTCATTTCAAGGCATACTCCAAGATTTTGGACACTTAGAGTGCTCTCTGTTTGCAGATGGTAAAGTTACATTTATGAGATTTTATTATTTACTCCATTGGCACAGTACAATTTGTAATTTACCGAAATCTATAATGTCAGAATCTATTGATGGAAATCCTATATGTTTAGCGATATAAACATTACTGAATTGCAAAAACCGTGTTTCCCTTAACTGCATATAGGTTGTAATGGCCTCGGGATCTAATTATCAAAGTTAAATCATATCAACGATTAAAGTGTATTTTACTTCAGACTATCTCACGTCACTAGGAAATATATTCCGATTCTTTATATTGCTGCAGTCCGTGTAAAAGTGTGTAGAATAGAATAGAATAGAATAAAAGAGAATGAATTTATTTCGATATGTGGGGAAACTACTTGTATAAAACTTTGTACCATTAATGTGTCGTTTCCAACCGTTTCTCTGAAAATGCCCCCAGAATGGGACGCAAGATTGATTGAAGGCATAGCGCTACTTCCTGTCACGTGACTAATTACTAGTGAGAGTATATCGTGATGGCAACAATTGCACTGTATTTGCCTTTAGCATTAAACTATTATTGCAGCTTATTTACCGTGCAATGGACAATGAAGTCCAAATCAACATGTCTAGAGTGCTAGCTTTTCTCGTTATAGGCACGAATTAAGCCACATCAGAGATTGGAATTTGGGATTCTAGCTGAGACTATCTTTGCATCATATGCACTTGGCCAAATCCACTTCAAAGTATTGTGCACGAAGAAAAAAGATTACTTTCCTAATGATGCACTTTTCCCTATGGACCGATGCCATTTTTGAGCCGATTTACCGATGAAAACAAAATTTGTATTTGGAGGGTCGCACCACGTTTGGTGAAGTAGAATAACTGAAATGATAATTTTAAATGTGGGAAGATGAAAGACAACATGTCGTAGTCATATTGTTATTAGGTTCAATCAAAATCCCTTCTTATATAGTAGTATTTGTAACAGGCGAAGGCTTGCACATTAAAAACTAAACAGCTATTGTATCTAGGAAACAACTTACCTGATGGGGAATGTCAACTTCAAATATATGTTATGGCAAGTACCTTACAAGTGAAACCCAGAACCCAGCAGAAACATACTGATCCATCGACAACAGGGTATCGATTATGATCACGAAATCTGCTTGGTGCTACATCAAAACTGGCACATCAAGAAAAGGAATCAATATGTTGTGCTCAGAGTGAAGCCATATTATTTGCCGCCATCATTTGCCTGGACGTTGTATTGATTTAAACTGCTGGAAATTGATTTCAGTTAATTCTGTGCCTAATTGATTTCAGTTAATTCCGCACTTAATTTCCCGTGAATTGGATGATGTGATCAAAGCTGAAAAGCATTGTGTCCACTGACTTCTGCGATGGTATGAAATGCCATTATGTAAATGTAGATGCAAATTTAGGTTTGAAGTAGAACAGTCTCAACGTTGTGATCTATAGGCAAAATCATCGTGAAACTGTCAGAGCTTGATAATTACACAATTACAAATAACGGTATAAGCTCTGGTCTGGCAAGAGGAGGAAAGAAAGCAGTACCGTTACGGAGTTCTGGGCAAGTGTTTGAATAACTGCTTATCAGGCAGAGTTTTTTCTTCAAGGTTAAATTATGACCACATATTGATATGTCGGAAAAGCTCACTTTATAATTCAGTATTTCTTGTCGTTATTCATTATGGGCAGTAATCACTACTGTGTCATTCAAGCTATGCTATAACCAGATTCACTCATGCTGTAAAATATGAATATGAATATAGCTGAATGGCATTTCTCTTCGAATCACAGTCACGGAACACTAAAGAACCACTGTAGCATTCAAATAAAAGCATAACTCGTTTCCAAAATGCATGGGCCATGGGTTTCACAAGGAAAATCATGTGATGATTTCAAATTGGAAAACTCACCCAACAATACTTATCCCTGGGTCCACATTGCCTAATCATTATCTGGCTAAGATTATTGCTGCAGGGAGCATCTTGTGCAATGTACGCCTCTTTGTAATTTTCCCTGCACTCATAGCACCAAAGATTTGTTCCTATAAAGTGCCCAGATTGTTCCAATCCTGAATCGTGGTTCGTGAACGACGATGTATTGGTCTGAACCACTTTATTTACTTGACCTAAAAGGATTGAATGGGGAAGAAACATGAAAAGCACAATCACTGAAACAAAACAACACAAAAATCCGTCCATTTTGTTTCATATATTTCTTCCTAAAATACTGCTAATATTTGTAAATACATTAACGGATGGTTCCGAACTAATGCATTTTGTAAATTTTACAATTCACTTGGCATTAAAAACGGATTTCATTTTGTATCTTCCCGCACGAAACTGATTCTTCAGAGTTTGCAGACAGCAAACACCGGTTTTTCCTGTGCTTAAGTAAATGCATACTGACCGTCACGGAAGAAGTAACTGTACTATGAATATTTAGCAAGTAATTGCCATATTGGGCTGTGTTAAAATAAGGTCATTCAGCACGAAATTACCTGAACGAACTGCTTCTGTCTGAAATTATTGCTTGCCGATTTGTTCAGAGTGTTTGGCAGATAAATGTGCAATTACGAGGATACGACCATTTCAGATGTCATTACAAGACACAAACCTCAAGTGGTAGAAGCAGATAAAA
Source organism: Hermodice carunculata (assembly GCA_964020975.1). Lineage (NCBI taxonomy): Eukaryota > Metazoa > Annelida > Polychaeta > Eunicida > Amphinomidae > Hermodice > Hermodice carunculata. Next base: position 24,749,000 of record OZ026613.1, read on the forward strand.
CGAAATACAGATCCTTAAAATGATCACGGTGTAACCTTGTTTCGTTAAATGTAAGGAAACTTCAGATTCTAGTGATTCACTTTTGCGGCACACACCGAACATGATATAATATTCGGTGGAGAAATATTGCAGAAGACTAATATTTGAAAACCTGTATAAAAAATGAACATTTTATAATTTAAAAGGAAAAGGGTTAAATAAATCACTTTTCAACAAGTTTCTGTATATAAAATGAACTGAAACTTCACATGGACACATTTTATATACAGTGTCTTTTTTTCATCAAATTTCCCTTCTTATCATGTGCCTACCAAAAGACTCTCCTTATAGTTTCTGACTGCAAAATAGCGTGTAGCAAAAGGCGCTTTACAGGCGGTGCCTGAACCAAGCATGAAATACACACTTGTTTGTAATTTTAGGTCTGAAATCAGTGACATACAAAAACTCAAGAGCTGTCTGAGTCTATGCAAACAAAGAGTCAGTCAGCTGAATATTACATAGAAAATGCATTTACTTTTTCTTTTTAGTATATCTGAATATCGCACCCAGTTTCCATATTTTCAGTTTGACACAAACGAATGCTCAACATTCCAGATTTGTCATGTAGTATTGGCCTACCTGTTGTCTGGAGAACCAACAGCAAAATATTAGAAAACGTCCATGCAATCTCAAGTACATCCATAAGGCCTCCTTGAAAACTAATTCACAATATGGTGGAGTCAAACAATTGGTTTGTTGCCATGATCACGCAGCAGGCAGGTGGCTGTATATATCGTTATGAAGCATTTCGAGCTGGAATGGAATTGCACACACTCTGCCCCGTCGTTTTTACTCTCATAAAATCCAGATTACTTTGTCATGTTTCTCTGTCAATTCTAAATTTTCGATTATGCGGAAGCACATGAACTCGACGATAGACGTTATACATCTCCCAGTGTTCTTCGGTTAAGCTCCATTGACCACAAAAGTCATTGTACACATGCGCACCATCCTAAAACCCCGGTACTGGCCAAGTGCAAAATTTGCTGTCTGGGTACCATAATTAATAAGTGACTGCCTCTATAGGTAATCCATTATGTGCGCCAAAGGTACGAAATCCTGCAGACACTAAGCGTACTTTGAACATATTCACCCTGGTTAGCTTCAGGGTTGCTAAAGTACCCAAAAAGGGGTTTCATGTAGATATGTCTGACAACGTCATCGCCTATCAATTGATCCCCTATTGTTAAAACGTCAGTCTTAAGCTGAATGTGATTTTGTTTTGCAATCATAGCACTGATGTATTATTTGACGCGGTTGTTATGGCTACAAAATCAGATTACACCCAATGCTTTGTTCATTGGTGCTCCCAGCGTAATTGTCGAATACACATAGTGAGGTTTGAGTAAGTCATTCATCCATTGCCTTTTACGGTATCGAATGTGAGTTGTCTGTACTAGAGAATTTTTTTGCTTTGACGGTTTACAATTCCCATGGTACCACATTACGATATCGTACAGGCCCAGAGAACTGTCAAGCTACTGTATCTGCATGCACTGCACAGTATGAATTGTAACGTCTTTTATTTAAGGTACTCTGGTAGTCTAATCCATCATATATAGGGCTTCCGTTTATCCGAAGTGACGTTTTTGCATGCTAATCACCACAACGGTAGTATTTTTTCTCAAGTACTATAACGATTCCAGAGTCAAATCCTTTATAAAAGAATCTATAATTCAAGTACCAGTAGCAATGTCTACAGTTTCAGTTAAAAAGCAATGGTCCAGGTCGACAGCTTGTCTGATTAAATCATACATGAATCTGAAGTAATAACATATTTTGGTTAATATTATACAAATACTAGATGATACAGAGTCCAGTGTGCTTTTTGCAGGACGATGAAAAGTGACCGTGGGTGAGCTCGATGCGAGCCCAAGATCACTTTTCAGAATACTGTAAAAATGCATATTGAACAACTCGGCATCCAACGTTTATTGCATGCTACTCTCGCAGTCAATCAATCAACCAAATGTCTCATTAACGTTCCCAGCACATGCCTGCGAAGGGAAATTAAACAAAAAGAAGCATAAAGTCAAAGATAAATATTGATAGTTTATTTATCTCTCACAAAACTGAAAACATAACATGTGGGACTACAATATCAAAGAGAGCAACAGGCTTCTCAAACAATCATTGGAAAATTTTATTGGCAAATGGTCATCGTAACTTGTGTGACTCTATCCAGTCATAAGGTGAAAATTTAGTTCAGTAGGCACATAGGCCTATTTGAAGTACAACACAGGCCTACTGAAAATAACATAATACATTAGAATTTTGAATTCAGCTCCGCTTTACCTGCTGAATCCAAGTCAAGGACACTATCTCGTATTTTTGAGCGGTTTCGTTCAATATACATACGTAGCAACGACAATTGTGCTGTCTGACGATATCGATTTCGTGATATTTGCCCTGTTCTTCTCGGATAAGATTTCAACCAATTCGTAATCAAAATTACATTCTGTTTTTTTGGGGGGGATGGAGGAGAAGACGACATATATTGTGCGGGGAATCCCTCCAAATATTTCAATATCATGTTCGAGCTTCCTAATATATCTGAAACGTCCAATACTAGTTTTAGCAGTGCCAGCACGTGGTGACTATTGAGGCATTTGACTGTCCACCAGAAAAGAACTACAGAATACTACAATTGCATGTGTTCATCGAATGTTTAGATTAAATATAACATAAATGGCGCAGCATTTGTTAGTTTGCTGAGCGGGTAACGATCCGCACATGTAACGTATACATATATCCAATCACTGTGTCTACTGGGTCAATGGAATGCTTTTATAAATATTCTTCACATCTTTGCTCTATGAGCACGCCACACTGGGTCAGCTGAGATTAATATCGTAAAATGAAATAATGCAGGTTCTTATCTATTTGTATGAAAAGCATGACAATAATCACCCGAAAAAAATTATGATGATTATTATTATCATTAGTAGTAGTAGTAGTAGTAGTAGTAGTAGTAGTAGTAGTAGTAGTAGTAGTAGTAGTAGTAGTAGTAGTAGTAGTAGTAGTAGTAGTAGTAGTAGTAGTAGTAGTAGTATATCAGGTTGCCAATATTGTCCTCAACTAGTTTGGCATGTCGTAACAATGCAATATATTGCCACGACTTGTCACTCTATGTAAAGAGTCACGCATTTCCAGAAGTGTCAACATCGAAAATACTTGGTTGTTATCTTGCACTTGCTATAATCTGGTGGCTCAGGCGGGCGAGATCAGCTGCCTGGTAGAAATTACCTGAGGTACACTAGTCGGCCTCACATTGTTCAATGATGACGAAAGTTGGTAATCTTGCGAGGCATTTCTGCAAGCTTAAGCAGCACCGTAGACAAGCATTGTCTTGTGTTTATGCCTAATTTATCTTGATGTTATCATTTACATGTACATTTCTTTGACTTGAATGTATATATTAATTACCACTAATAGTGATACTTGATGAAATTGTATGCTTAAGTTTACACTGCGATCTGCGCATGGTTACAGTGTAAATTTAATTTGACAAATTTTCATTTAAGTGGAAAATTTTAGGGTATCCTTCATGGCAGAGGCTCATTGCAGTTTTAATGCAGTGTCTCCCTGGTTTCTAGAAAGCAATATATCCATCTGTATGTTGACTATAACAAGAGACTAAATAAATTTCATTCATTCACTCTATGTATTTCGGACTGGTTAGGGCATGCTTCTTGGCAGGACCTGACTGCATGTCCAGTAAATAACGTGAAACGAATCGAAACAAATTAGCCTTTTCCAGTTATTCTCTCCCCAGAGGTTCAAATGACAAGTCAGCAATTGTTTTCTTGAAATTTGCACCAGTTTATAATGCAGGGAATTCGAAGAGAATATATTATGATCAAGGTTGTTGAAGCATTTTGATACCTGCATAAAATGTGGAAAAGAACAGTTACCCCGCTCACGATGATCCCACTGACGCGGTTAAGGTTTGCGACTCAGGCCTTGTATTTAATCGCTCGGTATCTTAGGTACCAGATACTAATTGTCAACTTTGAACAGAGCAGTCATTTTTACTGAGTATATTATATATTGTAATATTAATACTTACTATGATACAAATTAAATGAATTGTTAGGGTTCACCAAATGTAGCCGTACTGATTGCATTAAATTAAAAAGACATTGATACGTTAACTTACCTGCTGAAATCGTGTAAATGTCGGTTATAATAAACTCTTATCATCTCATGTCTTTACCACATTAGCATTGTTAAACAGACTTAACTCCCTAAACGTATAACAGGAAGAGTATGTACGTCATTCTATTTTTTTCTGGATGCTTCCCATTCTGTGTCATTGCCTGCATTTATGCTATTCCTCATTTCTGTCCTTGGTCTAGGTTTTCTGTCAGTTGTCAGTTCTCTCTTCGTTGCTTATTTGTCCAACACGACATATTATCTTTCAGCTTAAATTTCCCACTGGATATCATTTTATTCTATTAGTTCGAGGCTTATTTTGCAATAAACCTTACGTAACTTCAACGACTTAATATATGAACAAACAACAAAAGTACTATCACAATCTTTAATCAAAATATTTGCCCCATCTTTCCATACATTGCACAACATTTGGAACTCCCAATAACCTCACAAAGGTGGTCAGAGGCGAAGATTGCTGGTTTTAAACCCAGCCATTCCACGGTAGAAAAAAATTAACTAGCTATTTGGGCTTACACAATCATTCGAAAACAGATGGACGCTTATGACCGGACGTTGAACTTAAGCGGTCAATTTGTGAACTGCATTTTCATAATACATCGTAACTAAAGTTACCGTTCAACACGTACCCTCGATATTCGTCCACCATCTGCCAGTTTGCATCCAGCTCTCCGTTTTGGGGGCAATAGCTTAACCCAGCTGTCAGTTCTCTGAACAAAACAAAAAAAAAAGGAAACAAAAAACCAAAACCAAAACCAAAACCAAAAAAAACCCCCCCAAAAACCAAAAACCAACCCCCCCCAAAAAAAACAAAACAAAAAATAAAAAAATAAAACAAAACAAAAACTAACCCTCTCCGCCTCTACCCCCCCCCCCCCAAGAAAAAGACCGACAAAAAGGCACCCCCCTCATCAAAATATTAAACACAAAAAATTACTCTGTAGTAGAAACTAGGGATACACTCCTGGAAAAAGCCATCCCCTCCCTTGTCGCCATTGGGTATGTGTGTAATGATGTGTGCGGGGAGTTTGTTAATTTTATTGTACCAGTGATTTTATTAGCTCTTTGGGAGCAGGTGGTGGTCCTCAAACGGACCTTTTGTTCAGTACTAGATCAAAATTTGTGGATCAGTTGACCCGACCTTGAGGGGCTACTGGTCCATGACCTCTTATATATGGTGATCTGTCTATACATGCTTTCTTATTTTTTGTCATCATAAAGTACAACGTGGTGCTTGAAAAAACATGAAATGATTGGATGTTAAAGTTGTTTTTATTGAAGAAAACAAGAGCTCTTGCTTTTGTGTGTATCACCTTCCCAATTCCAATAGACGGTGCAGCTTGGCACTCCGTGTTGACATCAACATGTACATGTCTTATGAAATATTACAAAACTATGAAATTAACACGATGTAGAAGGCAGTGGTAGTAGTTTACTAGTATTGGCAAATATTTTTGTCATAACAAGACACACACAGATTAGCTGTACCTGCCATGACCCCTGCAGAGAGTGGTCCACCCTGCCATAATTTACACCCAATTGTATTTGGCTCAGATTTGGCCAACAAATATGATAATTCCTCTTGACACCACTTGTGTGCTTAGCAAATGTGAAAATATAGTGAAATACGTAATTCAGGTGTATGCACAGAAAAACATGCATATACATGCAGACTCAAAGGCCTGTATATTGGGGTATAGGTCTTGGACCAATAACCCAGGCCAAATGCATTTACATGTTAAAAAAAGAGACATCCGCTGACTTATTTCTCCTATTTGAAACGTAAAACCACAACTTCCCTTGCATTTTACTTCAAGTTTATACTGATAGCAGCAAGTTAACCCCCCCCCCCAAAAAATGGGGGGTCATGTGATAAGATTTTTTACAGGTGCATTTGTGTACCTTACCTCCATGATTAACCGTTCTGAGTCAAATATGTCTCCAAAAATACACGAAGTTATGAAATGATTTTAAATATTTCTAGAGTAGCAGTGCCTTTCTAAAATTCATAGTTGATAATTATTTTCCGATCCAAAATTATGATGGGACTTAATTTGGGATGCCCTGCTCCTGTGATAGTAGCATCCAATAGACACAGCAACAGTATTCAGTGCTCGATCAAAAGTTGTGGATCACTTGAGGGGTAACTGGTCCAAGATCAGTCGTCCAGGATGGTGCTGGAACCATTCGGCAACTATGGGCAGGTAGAGTCCCATTTACTTTGCTCACATGTGTTCTTCCTGTCGTGGTTGTGAGCTTCTTGAACTGGTAGCTGACACCAGACTAACGACAGTTGGAACAGACCTGGCAGTTAGATAAGAACAGTCAGCTCGCGGAACACTGGCATTGACGCAAAATCGGCAGTAGGTAATAACTAACTGGCAGGTGAGGGAAAATTTGGTACCGGAAGTGGGAAAATAAGTTAACTGGAAGTTCACACAGACCAGTCGAGGAATGATGCAGATAAAAGTGAAATGACATCTATGTGCTACGTTCAGAAGGCTAACTCTGTTTAACAATGCTAATGTGGCAAAGACAAGAGAAAGAAATATAACGGATTATAAAAGAGTTCAACAGATAAGGTAAAGTACGAATTTCATTCAATTGATGCAACTAATAGATGTGTATCTGGTACATATTGACAATCAATGATAATTTTATTACCTGGTAGTTAGGGGTAAAACAAAAGCATGAAATGGGATTTGAAAAAAAATGACTGATCCCATTCAACTTTGCAACTAGTAGTGGCAGCTGAAGTGACTGACGTGGTATACAAGCACAAGTACATGGCATTTACGGCCAATATACTGACACCGCGGTATATCGGTTGAGCACCCTAATTTCTAAATTCTGACTATAATGTTCAGTCCTTTTGTTTGCTAAACAAGTCAAGATGTTTTGTTCCACAATGCTGAATTTTTATTACAAATATAATATCATATAAAAATCAGTTAATAAAGGATGATAACATTTTGTACTTTGCCTATCAGACGAATAAAAGCTTTGAATCTGCCAGTGTCAAAACATGGACGAATGTCTTAAAAAATTTGAAAGCTCTGACTGGTGCTGAAACTTGTGATGTCTTGCTTACCAAAACGATCATTGTTGGAAAGTATAATTACCACTTCAGGACCTGCTTGCATGATTCACGTAATGGAAAACTATCGCTGTACTCTAAGTTGAAAAATGACCATGGGTATGAAAATTATAGCAATATAGTGAGGAACTTTGTGCATAGGAAAGCCCTGACCAAAATACCTATGTGTGCTCACAGTCTTAGGTTTGAAACAGGCAGATACCCAGATACTTTGTAACCTTTGTCAGTCAGCCGAAGTAGAGGATAAAGAACATTTTCTTTTAAGATGCAAAGGTTTTGATACCTAGAGATCTAAAATGCTTAATATTATCAATAGTGAGTGTTTAAATTCTGTTAATTCAAGTGATCCTGACAAAGTAGTATATTTACTGACTGCAGACGGCACTTGTATCAAGGCTGTGTCTGAGTTCTGCTATGAGTGCCTTGAAGCCAGAAACACATTGTGTTCAACTTCTTAATTTGTCTCCTGAATAGATATCTAGAACTCTTGTATTAGTCATTTTTGATAGAGACTGTAAACTTCCAAGTTGTTGGCTCAGGGCAAAATGCTCACCAGTTTTATAAAGTGAGCCAGGTGCTGTTATTTAGCAGAGAACCAAGAGCTCACAGGGAATAGGAAGGAGGCAGATAAAAGTGAAATGACATTTATGTACTACATTCAGAAGGCTAAATCTGTTTAACAATGCTAATGTGGTAAAAACAAGAGAAAGAAATATAACTGACATAAAAATATCGCTGACAATTTTGATGACCATCATGTTTACATGTCGAAGAGTTCTCATTTCTTAAGAGTGACGGAAGTTAAAAGATCAACATGAAAATATCACTATGCAACTCTTTTGTGTTAAAGTGACGGAAATCTGAATCAGGGTGTTTCTTGAAAAAGGCATAAAGGTGTAGAGTTCCTTGAAATGGAAGACATTCAGTTTCATAAAAGGTACATATACCACATCTTTTTTGATAAATTATACTAGGAATTCATGCTGCAAAACTGTTTTAAGTAATTAGAATATATTGATTATGAAGTATAGATGAAATAAGCACATATTTTTACAGGGGTCATTCTGTATTTGTATGGATATTAGAAACAAAAACTTTAGTAGATACAGGTACAATTCCAATATCCATCTTCAGTATTTCTACAAGCTGCATTTTATTGTTTTTCCGGAACCTGTCAAATGTATGCTTTATAGACATTCGTACAATCTCTGGGCATGCATACACATTACAGGAATGTATATATATTTACATGTAACCAGATCCCTGCTATCTTGTTTACATGCACACTTTAGGCATTACAGTAATTCAGAATGGTTTAATAAAACAAGAATCATGACAAATAATATACAAAAGACTACTTTTATCTGTTCGAAGTCAGGAGCCTGCAAACAGACCGTAACCATACACACTGATTTGCAAGGATGCAAATTCCTTTTGCACGGTACTGTGTAATGTATGTTAAACATCATGACTGGATACAATGAGCCCTTGTGACAAATCTACCCGATTAAAATAACATTTTTTTCAGATTTGGCCCTTTTCTTCTTTTTTTTTAAAAAACAAATTACAGACCCTGCTTTATTCTACATTGTTTGTTGTGGTATCTGCGATACCACACTAAAGTACATCAATACAATTTTCATTTAGGCCATGATCAGTGTAGATACAACTGGCAATATTCCATTTGTTGATGAAATATCACCGTTGTTTGCTATGGCTGACAGAGCCAGGGTCACGTGGCAGATACAGCTGATAGATGAGCGGGAAAAGACTGACGACACATTTGCAGATGACGGGGGGCAAGGCACTGACCAGGCCGCTGACTTGGTGGGGCTGACCAAGGAAAGGCGAAATACACAGCATCATGTAGGGACTCCATGCTACCAGGGACATCACTGACAATGTGACGCTCATCTGAAATGAAAAACAACACAATGCATGAAAGGAATAAATCGAAGAAATGAATGGTACTCCCAGATGACGGAGAATGTTTTCAAGGTAACGAGAAGTTAAAGCCCTGAAATATATCAGAGCGTTCTGCAGGCTGATATCAAATGTCGAACACAATCCCTTCACTGAGGCCGTAACCAGAAGTGGGTTACATCAAATAAGACACCACTCAACAACATATTATAAAATCAATCAGTTACAAGGTTGGTGAGATTTGTTGGGCATTATATCACATCTACTGGCCCTTTTTGACACAAAATCAGAAATCGTCTTTCAAAATATAACCCAGAGTTGTCAGCTGCAAAGAGAGTATACCTTCATTAGAAGCGATTCTGTCCATCCATCGCCGACATCATTAGATTTTGTGTTCTTGTATGGATTGTCAGGGATGGTCGAAGCTTTGGTCAGTCCAAAGAACATTAGCATGAAGGGCAAACAGAAGCAAAAGATGGAAACAACCGTCAGGTATTTTTTGTAGCTCTCAGTTGAATCAAACCAATTCAGGCTGCACGTTGTTCCTGTGGGTTCACGACCGTAGCTGAAGAGAAAATAATACAAATAAGACAAACCTACAAAAGCCTAAGAAAACCACCAAAGTTTTGTTTAAAAAAACTGCTTGAAATTACGAGTTTGAAAGTCGTAATTGTGAGTTTTTTTTCGCAATATCAACTTTAAAAACCAAAATTTTGACTCTTATGTCGTAATTTTTACTTTCAAACTCATACTTTTAAACTTTTGTGAGCAATCGTTTAATTTATAACAATGACGTGAGCGACTGCTTTTGGCAAATCTAATCCTCTTTCTGTACAATTTCAGATACAACTTAAATTTTGAGCTGGATTTTAGTCCTCTGTAAGTAAAGTTTCAAGCCTGGATAATCCGCTGCTTTTAAATTTCATTCATATTAAAGTTTTAGTATCTTAGGAACTTGAGAATGAAATGTCAAGACTAAGACAGCAGGCGCACATTCAGATTTCTCAGTCTTTCCATTTGATAGTGCCCATTTAAGATTATAGCCTGGGGGCGACGAACCAATGAAATAAAACCCATGGTATCGGACATAAGAACGTGAGTTTTGCAACAATACCCTGAGTTTTATAGGAAAACCCAGGGTTTTGTCACAAAACCCTGAGTCTTGTAAACTGACGAGAATAACAAAGCAAATATCATAATATTATTTTTTCAATAATAAGTACAAACCCCAACGTTTTGTGGACCAAATCTTTGGTTTTTGTTTGCAAAACCCAAGGTTTTGTATCAAAACCTTGGGATTTGTACACAAAACTCTGGATTTTTTTTTTTTTTTTTTTTTTTTTTTTTTTTTTTTTTTACAAAACCCAGGATTTTGCTTTGATATTCAATCTTTTCACAAAGCTCACTGTTTTGTTTCAACACCCTGAGTTTGTCACAACACATGGTTTGCAGTTGTTTTGTTCAATAATTTGCAAAATGCAGGGTTATGTGACGTCACAAACCACGCAGTTTTGCAATGTACCGTCATATTGGTCATATGGATACACCAACCACTCACAAGTCAACACGGCTTTCATTATGTGATTCGATGCCCCAATTGTATCAGAGTAAAATATTCACTTCGCCGGATTTTGGCAATTCTGCATTTTATCCTTTCACTGTCAAACTTGCTGAACATGCTGTAAACAATGATCATGCCATGATGGTGGATCTCGGGAAAACTTTCATCGATTCGCGACTCAAATGTCCTGTATTTTATCAATGTGTGTACTTCATGAGCTCATATCTAAGGTACTACAAGAGAAAACATATGAGATGTATGTTGTATATGTGTTTCTAAGAAATTTAATAGATTAAGACTGATTTTCTGAGACCGTGCTCCTGGCCTGGAGGGTTACCCAGTGGAGTAAGGCCTCTGGTCTGCCGCGTAGCTCTATAACCCACCGTACGTTGTGCAGCCGCCTGCAGTGAAGTGATGGTTTATTACAAAACGGCTGACATTTCACAGTGTGGTGATAATTATATCAACACGTCTAAGTCTAGAATGTTTACATGGTAGTCTTTAACTCCACCTGTATTCCCACCATTCAGAATTATTGCATACTTGTGAAAGATACTTTCCAAGCTCCAAAGATGAATGAAAATCCCGTCTATGATTGCGTGTCCCTCTTCATAGCAGCCATTTTAATTTTTTTGTCAAAGTAGACCATTTGTTTCAGGGAACAATACTTTCTCCCATACAAAATACCATTTCCAAGTACTGAGTTGTAATTTACATGTTTTTTGTTAACGGGCACTAACTATCACGCAAGATTGCCTGGTTCTTTGTAAAGAACTGTTGAATGCTGTGGACTTCTTTCAGTGTACCCGCACGGCTTGGTCGGTTTGGGAGCACGGCAATACACAGGTTCATACATCAACACAACACAACTAAAAGAAATTAAAACATTTCTGACGTCGCAGTAGTGTTCTTGCAGGCCATTCATTACACGTTTTCAACAGTTCAGTGACCAAATGTGGATTATTTAGAGAATTAATGTGTAATATCCACACAATAACTGTGTAATATTTGGACAATTAGAACAGACTTCCACGTTGAGAAATTTCAAGCCCGAAATTGCTACTTATTAACAACATAAGAAGTCTTAGTCGACACCGCAATCTTTCACACAGCAGTCACTCACAATATGCATGTGGCCACGAAGCTTGTGTAGTTTCAGTTAGGTTTCGGGATTCTATTTCATAGTGGTCAGACCAGGCGGCATTGTTTACTCCTTCCCAGAGGTCATGCCAGTCAGGGACACTGATCGCAAACAATTACTGTGGAATATTTAGACAATAATGGTTGAAAAATCTTACTGAAAACGCTATTTAGATCATCAAAATGTCTAGGACTTCATATATCGTGCGATGAAATAATTGTTTGCAACGGATCGAATGTTTTAAGCAAGTTAAAGGACTCGAGCCTGTGCATTCGGTGAATAATCCACGCGGCACTTCGCGCCCTGTGCATTATGTCACTGAATGCAGACCCTCTCGTGCTTTAACTAATCCATATATCCTCTCCTAGTCGGTGGAGCTTATTTTTAGACTATGCGCCTGGTAACCAATAATGATGTTTATGATCACACAAATTAAACCACTTGTAGTGTGGCGCTACTTTTCAGTTGAGTGGCCTATGCTTACCAACAACAGCTGTCATGACTGGTTGGTTATAAAATCCTGGACATTGCACTTTTTCAAAACTTCGGTATTTGTGACGTCACAAAACCCAAAGTTTTGCCATCTGACAAAACGTAGGATTTTGTTCTGTTGGTTCAAACTTGCAAAACCCAGGGTTTTGTACGATACAAAAACCCTGGGTTTTGTGGACAGCAAAACTATGAATGTTTATCTGTTATTTCACAGTGTTATAAAACCCAAAGTTTTCTGGCAAAACCTAGGGTTTTGTTTAAAAAAAAGAAGCAGACCGAGTGTTTGGTGATCAAAACTCAGAGTTTTGCTCTTAAACTGTGGGTTTTGTGCTCAAAACCCAAGGTTTTGTTACAAAACCCAGGTTTTTGTACCTAAATCCTGAGGGTTTTTTTTTATGAAACCTACGGTTTTGTACACAAAACACAGAGTTGTGTAGCAAAACGCAGATTTTTATCCAAAATAATATCAAAATTCAATGACTTAGCAAACCCCATGGTTTTGTAACAAAACCCTGGGGTTTGCTAACGAAACCGAGCGTTTTGTGATAAAACCTACGGTTTTATTAGCAAAACTCAGACTTTTGCTACCAAACTCCGGCTTTTGCTACAGAGCCCTGGCTTTTGTGAACGAAATTCAGGGTTTTGTGAATTATTGAACACTACAACTTCCATACATGTGCGCGAGTCCTGCATACAACTGTAGTATTATAGGATACACTGGATACAACTTGTTTTGAGTATATATATAGCTACAACAACACTGCTGATTAAGTCTTCACTTTGTACGCACTTTGTTACCCCCCCCCTAAAAAAGTTGTTGTAAGATTGATTTCTTGTCTTCCGACCAGGAAAAAGTTTAAGGTAGGGATAGTTTCACACGAATTAACACGGAATAGTATCTCTGCATTTTGATAGATTATAACGATTTGTCTGTTTTCATATCTTTGAAATGTGTCATATCTCAAAATCACAGTGTAGAAAAATTTAAATATATGGCCGTTGTCTTGTAGCAATGACACTTTATGCTCAAATTTCTGAAATATTATAACCTCAAGATGATTGAAATTTAAAATGTACAGATTAACCAGGGTTGAAACTATATTTACAAAGGACTATAATCCTGTGCAAAAAAGTCGAAATGCCGACTACAAAAAATAAAAAGTAAAAATAAAGCTCGAAATTTCTAGTTTTTTCTCGAAATTTCCATCTTTAAATCTCAAAATATAGATATTTTTCTCAAAATTTCGACTTTTTTTTAAAGTTGAAATTGTGTGAAAAAATCGGCATTTCGACTTTTAAAAGTCAAAATTTTGAGGAAAATGTGGAAATTTTGAGAAAAAGTCCCGAAATTATGAGACTCTTTAATTTTTTGTGGTCCTTAAAGGCTTCCGTAGTTTCCATTTGTGGTCTGTGAAAAGATTTGTCCAACTGGCAAGTGTTTTTTTTTCAATGCCACGTGTTTTAAAAGTAAAAACCCACCCAAGTTGACAATTATTCTCATCACAAGACTGCCCAAGTCATGACGGTTATTATCGAAACGCGAAGGTGATGCAGTCATACAGGATTACAGCGTAAAGATGGTATAGAATATTTTTTGACTTTATGACGTCACAAAGACAACCAGAACAAGCAAACCAGAGGGGGGAAAGGGCGTCACTTGCACGAGTGCGAAACACACAGCATGAAGGATGTAGGTGAATATTATGCTTTGCCAAGTGATACCGTCGAACAAGAAGCATGCCGAATCATTTTTACTAGTTTAATGACAAATTTGGGATATGGTGACATTGCCATTGAAATTGTGCCTGCAACAAGGTGGAGCACCGTAAATTGGCCACGTTTGAATTTGAACTAAAAGCGTTCAACATGTTCAACGAAAAACCAGAACCGCCCATATAATAACAAGACCACGTAGTCGTTGCTTGTATTGAGGCCATTTTCAAGGACAAGTACTGAATAAAACATCCTTCAACCTGTTCAGCTCTTTCTGTGACCTACTATTCGTGGTTTATGATTCCAATTCGACTCAAACGGGTTAAATACTTAACAAGCACGCGTGAAAAGCATTTTGGATGCGATGTCGAGATGCAATGGTCTCCACAGTAGACACAAGATGGTACGTACCTAGCCCATCCCATCAGGGGCAGGGAGGCCCAAAAAGCAGACTTCAGCCAAATGTAGAGGAGAACCAGCCCATAATGCTTGGTGGATATCTTGCTGACTGCAAAGTAAACAAATCTGAAAACGTAGTTGCTTGTATGCGATATATTTGATTGGTACCAATGTAAGTTGCCAACACAGTCTCTACCACAGTGTGTCTTGTGGCGTACCTAGTTTAGTTTCAACATATTTTATTTCCAAAGAAAATGGATTGGAGAACAAGTGACAACATTTATACTAACTCTTCTCCTGTTACATATGTACAATTCACATATACAAAGATGACAGACAATAAATCTACGCACAGCCATGTATATACATATACCGTTTAGATTTGAAGTGATACATGGCAAGTTAGCGTTGACTTCAGTGATCAGGGACACTTTTCTTTTGCTAACTCTCTAAATACACTCTGAAAGTCCATGAAACCATAAAGTATTTTGCATTTTTGGAAAGCAAACAACATGAAAATTAATTCTGAAGCATTGTAGTAGTATTTACTAGCTATAATGTTTACACAGCAACCTTATCAAAGTGTATAGGAGTGCCTATGATTCTTTGATATAGATTTGCTTCAAATCCTATATTTTTATAGATTTTAATATGGAATTAGTAGTAAACTACAGAATCCCCCATAAATGGAAAAAGTGTGTCTCAAATTTTAAACCTTTGTTGTTGTTCCTCGTGTACAGCTGTTTAAAGTTGAAAAGATGACACATCAAAGGCAAGCTACCATTGATCAAATATGGTGACAAAGCGGAACAAAACTTGGAAATATGAGATAGGCCTTTTTGATTCAATACATGAACTTCAGTTTGCTGCAGATTTGAAGCCAATGTGTTCAGACTTGACTAACTGGAGCGATATTTGTATTAAATTATGATGATCAGTTGTGTAATTGTTAAACACACATTGCAACCAACTGATTAACTGATATTTAAGGCATCTTTGGTTTGTTAGCTTTTTTAAAAATGTATAGTTTACCATACTTTATATTTGAACCCAAACTTATATTTAGTAATTTGTTAAGGTCATTGCTAACTTGCCGCATATCCTTAAGGCTATGAGCTGTGGGTAGGGTAATGTTGTGTAATTTAGAATCTTCTTGTGTGTAGGCGTACCTGGTGAAATGTAGTCATGCAGAAGGAAATGGGGCATGCCTAAAAGGCAACCAGTTGAGTTAAAAATATATTTCACACTCTCGAAGCTACCGCCTAATTTATGACCTTAATATGAATGACGTCTACACAGAATATCTTTGTTTATGATTATGAAACACAGGCTACATATCTCTGATATTTTTGCATAAGCCACAGAATTACCAATAAAAACAAAACAAATCAAAACAGAAAAACCCTTTTTACATTTTCCAAGTCAAGAAGTACAGTGTCTTTGTCCCATCCTATTAACTCTCACTGGGTGACGCTGTGGGTGATATCTCGTGGAGGAAGCTGAACTAGTAACTTACATGGACTTTAAGTGGCACGAACACATCCAGGCACCGTGTTTGAAGTCCAATTTCAACACTTTAAAACATCAGTATGTTTTTAGGCTTAAAAAGATTTTTTCTAACAGGACATTATCTGGTGTATGTAATAAAGCTCTTATGTTGGACATATATATATATATATATATATATATATATATATATATATATATATATATATATATATATATATATATATATATATATATATATATATATATGAATGACATTTCACAGATCATTGTTGCTTATTCTGGCGCTGTTTACTCGTGCTCACATACATTCATGCACGCACACACACACACACACATATAATTAAAATAATTATTTCACGCTTGTTCGTGAACAACAAAAGTTCTCAATGAATTCTACATGAAACTAATATCAACAATAACACACCTTACACTAGAACTTAAAGCTTTGTATAAAACTTTGTAAAAGACAAGGTTCACACTTACAAAGCCCAGGTCGGCAATTGGCGAAATACCTCTCCATAGTTATGGCTGTTATATGAAAAATGCTGCATATGCCAAACATCATACCAGTAAAGGCATAAACCTGACAGCCAAAGTCACCAAACAGCCACCTAGAAAATATAGTTGACACGCATGTGTGACGAGAAGGCATGATGCTACTTTCAGTGCAATGTAAGATTATCAAAATAAAAGCGAAACTGTCAAAAACGAATAGAAATGAAACAAAATATGTTTAACCAAACTGCAGAAGCCTATGGCTTCCCCAAAAATGACTTGATGCAAAAGACAAAAAGGGCAGTGAATGACACAGACGTCACTGTACAGGCCCCTATATTGCTTGTTTGCCAGACCGTAACTAAAAGGCAGAATTGTTGTTCATTGCTTGAATACATAAAGGGTCCACATGTGCGCAAAACAGCTTCAATACAACTGCCAAGATACAAAGCTACATTACGAATCGTTTGTCAAGCTACCCTAGAAGTCGCAAAAGTTAAGCAGGAACGCAAGTATATGAGTAAGTGGGTAGCCAGGCAGGCATGTACGCAATCTGGTAGATAAATAAATAAACAAACATTTTTTTAAAAAAGCCCACACATTTAAACCCTAAAAATCAGGATGTAGGACTGCCAATGTTTTGGACGCAAAATGTGATTCCGTCGACCATTTGTGTGTTTTGCCTAGAATTAGTTTTGCAAAATGTGTAATTAAAACTTGATAGCAATCTTTGAGAAACGAGGATATTAAAAAACTGGGTACTCAATCACTTCAGTTCGTAAGCCTGTATATTTCATGACATTGCTGCGACATAAGTTATTTCATTTAAACCTAGGGTGAATAAAAATGCATTATTTTACAGATGCTACATTATATACCTATTTCACATATGTGTAACACGCTTCCACATGTGTGAGACTATTTTACAAACAGTGGCATCTCCCTATTAAGACCACCTAAGGAACTGAAAAATGTGGTCTTAATAGGGGAATGGTTTTAACGGGGATATAATTGAATTAAGGATAAACCAAAACGCTCTGTAAGTTGGTGGTCTTAATAAAGAAATGGTCTCCTTATGGAGGTGGTCTTAATTGGAGATTCTACTGAATTTGGAAACTAATTTATATTATTTGTACATATGTGAAAAAGTGACATAAATGTGTGTACTTGCTCACACATATGTGTACATCTTTTGCATATATATATATAAAGGTATGTTACATATGTGTAAATCCTTTACACACGTATAAAACTATTTCAAAATGCTAAAACGGCTGGCCGTACAGAAAGTACTTCATGTATGTGGTGCGTATGATATTTGTGTGCTTCCCCACGATATCAAGTATGATTCACAAGAAACACACATTCTCAACAGAAACATTTTGCAAGTATGACCTGTTACTATGTCTCGATCAATTGTTTGAAACCACAAGTTATCTTCCTTTTTGCCATCAAAGCTATTGAAACTTCCGTCATCTTTTACTTCTACGTTCTTTGGTAATTGGCACTCACGTTCCCATGAAGCTAGACGCCCCAGAAAGTGGAAATCCAGACACGACGCCAATGTTAGCCATAGCCAGGCTAATATGTAGTATATGCTTGGAATTCTTGGGAGAGGCCTGTCTGAGTAATCTTGATACCAAAGATGCGTTTCCAATCACTCCCATTGTACCTATATTGAGAAGAAACAAAGAACAACTGTAGAATAATAATACCCTATTACCAAGGTCCACATAATTTCAAGTCTGGGCTCTTGTATCAATCTGAGGGAACTATTGATGACGTAAAATTTTTGTTCCTGGCTTGCATAAACTAGGTAGTAGTGGTATTAATAGCAGGGGTAATTTTTTATTTAATCGTGGTCCAAACAGAACAAATATTTCAACGTTTCAACACGAGCTGTGATAATCATACACAAAATAACAATTCATTTTAAAGCAAAAAACAAAAAAAAAAACAAAAAAAAAAAAAAACCAAAAACAAAAAAAAAAAAAAAAAAAAAACCGAAACAAAACAAAAACAAAAACAAAAAAAAACAAAAACAAAAATACATAAAAACAAAACAAAACAAAACAAAACAAAACAAAACAAGCAAACGATTTTTACGTACAGATTAAAATGTGCCGGTGACCTTCTGAAAAGTATCAAGGTCACCTTTTTTGAAGACCGCCATCACTGTTTACAATAACAAAGTTTTCACTTGCACAGTTCACGAGCATTTTTTTAAACCAAAAGTGACAGGATCCACTATTACCAAGATATATGCCAATATTTTAATATTACCTTTCATGCTCACTCAAGACCAAAATAAACACCAAAACAAGATTCCATAGGTACCTTCCTATTAGTGTTTAATATTAACCATGGGCCTTGGCTCCACCATTACCGAGACATAAGCCGATATGTCAGTTTAACCTTCCAAGGCCACTCCATGTCAAAATTGAGAACGTCAAAGGAAAAACAACCGGTTCTTTCCTATTTGTGTTTCATGGCAACCATGTCAGATTTGTGGTTTCCCTCTAGTAACAATGTTAACATGTACATGTACCCTTACTAATTATTATTCCTAATTTAGATAATTCGTTGTGAATGAGTTAGTGTTAGTAGCACTTGATAGTGAGCAAACTTAGTGGAGATCCAGTCCAAGTATCTTCTCACCAAGTCTGAAGAGAATTCATTATGCGGCCAGGATCCCCCATTACCCAGATATTAGCCAATAATATGCCGGCTTTCCTTCATCTCCTACAGTAACAGTGCTAACATGTACATTTACCCTTTCCAAAACTCTATGGTTCTTGAAATTAAAATTGAAAAAAAAATGCAGTGAACAAATTAGCGGATCGAGTCCAGGTACATTCCCACTATGCTTGAAGAGAATCCATAGGGTGCTCTGGAAGAAGTCCAAAATAGCAAAAATACAAACAAATTCAAGAATTCTTTTGAAAAAAATTGTAGCGCCACCTGTTGAAAAAAACGAATTTTATGGGTCTTCAGAAGTGTACTTATGCAATTTTTAAGTGACTGACTAAGCGGTTCAGAAAAGATTTTTTCAATAATTTTGAAAAAAGCTAATTGGAGCATGACCATTTCAACACTTCGGTTGAGACTCACCCAAGGTACATGCCCGCCAGGTTTGAAGTGAATCTGTTGGGCAATTTTGGACAAGAAGTCGAAAATGTCAATCACCACTGCGATCCCCATTGACGTACAAAATAATCGATAAGAATGTATGCGTTAAGCCACAAGTACTCGAATAAAAAATCGATAAAATCGGAGATGTTTTCGTATCACCACGAAGTGAACACTCTCTTTGATCCTGCCGCGAGGTACATTTTCTACACATTTCAGCACAATCTGAGTCATGTTTTTAGGGTAGAAGTCAAAAATAACAATAATACAAAACTAGGAAAGGTGATTTGCTGCATAGCAAATCTGTGTGTGTGTCTTCAAAGCATATTAGTATGGCAATGTACAACTATTCCATAACACAGGAGTAGAAGTTGGAATGGCATCTCTATCGCTAATAGTGTTGAAGATATTCAAGATTGGAAATTTCGAACACTGCTAATTAGCATAATTTAAATTGCTACAACTTTTGTTTTCGATTCATCACATGCGCGAAGGTCAACAACCCCCTAATAGAAGTTGAAATGACATCTCTATCTTTGATAGTTTTGAAGATATTCACGTTCTAAAATTTCAAATGCTGCTAATTAGCATAATTTAAATGGCTGCAACTTTTGCTTTAGATTGATTACATGCGCAATGGTCAATAAACTCCTGGTAGAAGTAAAATCACATCTCTATCTATAATACTTTTGAAGATATTCAAGTTTTAAAATTTCCAATGCTGTTAATTAGCATAATTTAAATGGCTACAACTTTTGTTTTAAATTCATTAGAGGCGCAATGGTCAATAAGCCTCTAGTAGATCTTGGAATGATATTTCTATCTATTATACTTTTGAAGATATTGAAGATTTAAAATTTCAAATGCCCCTAATTTGCATAATTTTAAACATGTTCATTCCTATGTATAAAACGGTCAAACTCCTTGTATGGAGGTACAATCATGCCAAGTTTGGAGTTTCTACGTATAATGGTGTCCGAGAAAAGTGTCGGACAAATTTGCTGGTAAAGAAGAAAGAAGAAAGAAGAAAGAAAGAAAGAAAGAAAGAAAGAAAGAAAGAAAGAAAGAAAGAAAGAAAGAAAGAAAGAAAGAAAGAACTCGAGGAAAAACAGAAAAGTGTGTGCTGACACACACACTTTAATTCATGA
>OZ026613.1:24774821-24800321 GCA_964020975.1 Hermodice carunculata
TTTCATTACTTTTCCTGAGGCATGTATCTTAAGGAACAAAGTCGAAAGTAGCTTACCGGAAGTCTGGACCAGCCCTATGGCTGCCAGCGGACACAACAGGAATTGCGCTTAAAATGCACATTCCGATTTGTTACTTTCTATGAACACTGAATTTTACGATATAAAGAACTACAACCCCAAAAGAACAAACTTGTGAAAGGTGACCAGATGTCTGAATAAATTGGGAACTGTCTGTGGAAACACTGTGTAAATCGGTGGATTGTAAATGGGCTCTTTGCATCATTCACGTAAGCACAGAAATGACTGGAACTGACCAGGTACGTGTTGTAGCACATCCCTGAACTGACAGCGACACTGGGGTCCTTTTAGCCCCCAGGGGACCTCCCCCACGCTCTGTACCGCAAGCTCACAGAGCCTGGGGAGGTCCCTTGGGCCAAGGGTCCTTTCTGCATCCATGTTTGCTGTGGTCGGGGTTGCTGATGCATAGAAGTGTTTTAAACTTCTATGTGTAGAGGGCGGTTGGTGCATATGTCAAGCTGGTTACAAACACGGTCCTAAAACATGCATGTATCACTGTCTCACCACCATGCAAGTATATTCGAAAGAGGATGCATCTTACCTATCACCATGTAGACTATGCCAATTGTACAGTGCTCGGCATTGGACATGTCCGCCGCTACGAAAGTTCCAGCCATATTAACGACGTCCATAACAAACACCTCGCCTCCAAAAATTACCTGGCGTTTCTTCCCCAATTTAACGAAGCATGCACTATTATGGAAACTTAATGCTGGCAGCTGATGCTATAACTGTACAATACAAGCACATGACCATGAGGATTTGTAGCACGTGCAGACACACGCTGTCATCAATAATGTGCCATGAAAGCGGCTCATGCACTACATCGCCCGCAGAAAGAGTGGCAACTTCATCAGTCAGGAAGAGCAATATTTTTCTTCATGAAGCAGATAATTTTATTTTTATGTTTCACGTA
The DNA here is from genome assembly GCA_964020975.1 of Hermodice carunculata. Taxonomy (NCBI): domain Eukaryota; kingdom Metazoa; phylum Annelida; class Polychaeta; order Eunicida; family Amphinomidae; genus Hermodice; species Hermodice carunculata. Next base: position 24,775,816 of record OZ026613.1, read on the forward strand.
ATAATCATTTTGGGTACGGCCTGCTGTCTTTTCACTTTGATGGTATTTTAAAGGTGAAATCCAAACGGCAGAAGGTGTGTTTTTAGATAAAAAATAATTGCGTTTAGATAAATGGTCATGTCTCATAAACTCTATCGCTTGTAATGATGTCCTTATTTTTGGGTTATATGAGGAGTTCGGCTGTCTCAATTGCCGCCTCTTTTGTTACTGAGGATATTCCTAAATCACTACAGTGCACCGTTAATTTCTAGGTGCGGCACAATGCACTGTATGGTGCCCTTTAATGCTCCGTTAATTACAAGTGACACGACACGACTCTATCAAATTGGATGTTTCCCTCAAAATCACGTGCGACTCCACGCAGGAAAGATATTACCTATAATCTTAAATATACAGTGACAAATGAACACAGTACTGGCAGACATGGAATATCTTCTTTTCTTAAGTGTTCATATGACGTGGTGTTTTTGACTACCTGTGAACCACATGAGTTCATATGACATGGTGTTTTTAACAGCCTGTAAACCACATGGAGTTTCTTTCTTTTTTTTTTTTTTTTAATTTCACCTTGTAAGTATGAAATGATGAATTGTACCAATAGGTTGAAATGATGTGTATTAATCGTAGAGTGTATTCACAGAACAGATTTGTTTTGAATACACCTGATCGGTAATAAGTAAAATGCCGTGTCTTTCGAAACATGGTAACTTGCACTTCAGTTTGACAAGTTGGTCTGATTACGAAGAAAGAGACACAAATTTACATATTTTTTAACATTGGGGTAGATTTAAGCGGTTTGAAACAATAAAAGATATTAAACAGCACCAGGATTCATTTTATGTTTTGTCTCTGAATTGGGAACCGTGACTTTTCTGTTGATACATAGGGTTGCCTCTTGGATTCTGTCACTTGTGTACAGTGGAATCTCCCTGTTAAGACAATCTAAGGGACTGAAAAAAACCTTAATATAGAAGTGGTCTTAATTGGAGATTCTATCGTGTTTAATTTTGAGAATCGGAACTAAAAATGGCCGCATTTCGGATCCAAGCTTGCATTTGAGATGCGTCATACTGTTAAAACATCAGTTTGAAATAAGGGAGTATTATATATATATATATATATATATATATATATATATGTTCGTTTGTTTATCTCTTATTTATTTATGCTATTTGTGGTCGAACGCCGACTGTGTTTTCAATTTTTATATAATGGCTTTGACGGTTACTGAAAGAAAAAATGTAGACAATTTCCAATTCAAGAGACATACGTGCCTTTACATTTTGAACACAGACAGCCCTAGTTCAACTTGTGGAATTCTTGACGTCGGACATTCAGCACACAAACATGAGTGTTCATTTTGGAAAGTCATGGTTGTTCCAAAAATAATACACACTTGCTGTCATAGATTATTTAGGTGTCACAACCAATGCGACCGCATATCAATGAAATATTACTTTTTTCATTGTATGGAAAATGTGCCTTGCTTCACTGACAAAACCTTTGATGAATTACTTTGACGAGCTTATGTCGAGCATTCTAATCCAGCTTCTATCAAGGGCAGGGTTGGGGGTCGTCAGATTGGAGCTTGCAGAATCCATAAAGCTCAGGTTATCTGGATATCTGTTGACTGTGGCTTATATAAAGCCATAACACATCCAAAAATACCTAATTTTTACGTTGCAGGTGCTAATAGCTTCACGAAATATTATTGTTTCATTACCAAAAAGAATTTGTTGAAACAGATTCGTAATGAAATATACTCAAACCTAACTACCTGAGTCAGGTGCATACAAAGTTCCGTGCATGGCCTTGAACTTAAAAGGATACCTTTTTAAATTTCGCCCAATACTCAAATGCAACATTACAGACAAAGGTAAAGGTATAAATCTCTCTGATGATGGGTTGTCGGTGGCTGGCTTACGTGGCAAATATCAACACCAGGAAAAATGATTGTTTATATATATATATATATATATATATATATATATATATATATATATATATATATATATATATATATATATATATATATATATATACATATATATATATATGGTATCAACATGAGCACATGAAATAGTATTGATGTACCTACTTTCAGATACACTTTGTTGACTAAATGCTATTCTTGCCCGTTAATCTGAAACCCACCTGTGCAAGCGTCGACACAGGAAAAGGTGCATGGTTGGCGGAGCTGCAACACGCTCGCCTTTCCCCGCTGCGACCCGGGTTGGATTCATGGCCGGGGAAGGAAGTGGAAATAGTTTATATCACTCTGACTGTGCACGGTGGTTTTCTCTGAGCCCTTCGGTTTCCTCCACCAAGCAACTAGGTAGGAAAGCATACACCAATATTGGTGCCATGAAGAGTGATTAATACAGGTTTTGCTGCCCATGTAAACATATGGGTGTATATTTCATACTACCTGTGCAGAATTTGGTTGGTAGATATGAGCATAGTAGCATGTTTTACAAAGGAAAATGTTTCTGTAAATTGCTTTTTTTTTTTTTGCGTATTTTGTATTTTCAACATTTTGCTGTAGTTTTACTTTCACTACTCTGGACATAATTCCTATTAAAAGAATGTTAAAATACTATTTCACTGTATTTTTATTTTCACGGTTTTGTGTGTTCAGCGAAATAAGCAAAAATAATAATATTGTAAAATTAAAGCAATTTACCTATCTTGACAGGGTGTCACTGCTTATTTAGATCTAATCAATTCAAAAAATATTTTCGGTGATAATTTCAGGCAGATTGCAAGAATTGAATCACGTATGTGACAAAATACAGCCATTGAAGGCGTTGATGCCGTAATACCCAACACAAATTGAGTTGCATTGGTTGTTTCAGAAATTCGTAACTTTTCATATCACTGTACCCACTACATGCATGACACCCGCCAAGATTTTTTTCAGTGCATATTTCTGACTTGTCGGCCTGAAAACATTACTGAACTGAAACGAACTGCGAAATACCGGTAAAATCTAAGTACCAGTGACATGGTATGGATCATTATTTTTTTCTGTCATGAGAATAACTGTTCACTGATGGAAACTTCTATGAAACTCAAGGGTAAAACAGATTATAAAAAATGGTTTTGAAAAATTGATACTGAATATAAACAATTCAGTTACATCGGTTAAAATCTTTATTGAAAAATCATGTGAAAAAAGAGAAATTAAGTCCAAATTATTTGCGTATCAAATCAATTCTTTCCATGTTTTGCATTTTATGACATTCCAATTGGTAAATTATCTATGGAAACAATATCTGTTTCCAATGACGTAACTGAAGAATCTACGAATTCAATTATAAAACAAGAATGCCATTCAATTCAGTGTGATAGTAATGTGGCATTCCATACAAGTTTTGCTGCTAATTCCTTTATACTTGTTTCAGGTAATATCACTACATGGGATCCGTTCTTTGCCCTCGACAGGACCTGTGTGTTGAAAAAGACAGTCTGGTATATAATGATTTACAAAACACAAGTACTGTCTCATATGATCATCAATAAACAGATGCAAACTTTGTGATCATTAGTGAACGCACAATATAGGCTACGTAAATGATAAGACCCAAGAGTGAGTCTGTTATCCAGTGTTACATGCACCGCTTAATAAGCCTCTGTGCAAAAAAAGTTGATCTGTGAGATAACTGTGAAGCATGTTTTTACAAACGACAGAATCACTCTGGCAGTATTCAATGATTTCTTTCTCCCTTCCTTTTTTTCACTGTTCCATCTTGATCATCATAAACACTGTCTATAATCGTGTTGTTGATCTTGGCGAGATCTCATAAATTTAATCATGGGTAATTGCCGTGATTTAGCAACTTTAAAGTAGTACTTCCATGCAGTACTTCTGTCTCTGATGTCGGGAGCAGGATCCATGCATGACGACTGATGTGACTGTTCTCGGTTCTCTACCTTTTCCAGTAAGTAGAATGTCTCCAGTTACGCTCCCTTTAGCACAACGATGGAGGCACAAAGTGTGTGGTTCCATTTGTCACTCCCTTCTCGTTCTGATGAGGATGTTTGCTAGTATATCTTCCCATGTCTGCCTTTAAGTTACATTAACTTCTGTCAAACGTCGACGCAGTCTGCACACCTGGTATGTTAGACTTGATTTTCCTGCCATGTAATCTCTGGACAAGAGGTCGCGGACTGTCCGGTTGACGAATAGTTGGGTCAATTTTCAGCAGCTCCATTATCGGTACCTCTTCGGAAGGAGAAGGTCCCGTGACGCATTGGTTTTGCGGACTTTCGGGCGTTTTGATTTCTTGGCCGTACGGGGCAAATTTAGACATTGTCATGCTGTAGTCCTTGTGACTTGGCTTCTTTTCTTGTATGTGTATGTGGGCATGGCGTGTGCCCACATACATGGGTGGAATACGCCAGCGCGGTTCTTCCATACGGCCGCCTTGTGCTTTGTTTGAATACTTATCCTTATATCTAGTGGCAAAATCATTAACTTTCAACTCAGAGATTCTGGAGCTCAGCTCCCGTTTTCGTGGTAACTGTTCGTTAAAGTAAATTTCATAAATTGACTGCTGGACTTTGTTGATTTTTTTCTTGCAGTCTAAATCCAAAGCGCTAATGCGCCATTTGAGAGAGCACGAGTGAACGTTGTTCCTTCTGTGAACATTAAGCATCTTTTGCCTGTAGGCGACTATGTCAAAGTTTTTGAGATGATGCGCTCTTCTGGAATGTTCTCGGTACATCATCCACCTAACGGTACAATTTTTTTCTTCAGTTAGACAGTGTATTAAGGATCAACGCCATATGGCCGGACATTTCTATGAATTGTTCCCTCACGCAGAGCAGCCGCTGCTTGTCACTCTTGTTAACGAGCCACAATGCTTTTCTTATCCATGTGCACAATTGCTATAAACATTATGCCACCAGCGCAAAAAATAGTGTCATTTTGTTGACGACGTATACTGAAGCTTTATTATTGACCAGCTGTGTCGATGATACGTATGTGACTCTGAATGCTGGTGTGACCTTCATTCATTACCCATTTTAGGTCTCGAGGTACAATAATAATTAAAAGTGAAACATCCAACACAAAAAAATACCAATAAACATCTCTTTTAATTAGATGCCAACCAAACATTATTCTGTGATATACATTCCATCGACCAGGTGTATGAAATTTTATTGCCACTAATGGAACAAAACGTTTACATTACAAATTCTTTTAACATTTGTACAATGTACAATATATGAAATTTAACAGACCTTATTATGTGATATAATTTATTGAAATCTCAATGACTGGCACATTTACGTCCAAATAAGCCAGTGTATTTTATAGACGGTTTGCTATTAGACCGGGGGGGGGGGGGGAGGGTTGGACGATGTAGAGGATTATACTTTGTAAATTTTACACCTTTTTAAATTCAAAATTGTGGCTTTCTCAAAACATCTGAATCAGTACATCAGAGAAGATGTTGTGTCTGAAGTCAACAGCTTCTCTTCAGAATTAGAGCTCAAAGAATGTAAACATATAAACGAAAGTTGTTTTCCTAAGTTGTTTTCCTATGAAATGCTTACAAAGAAGGAAAATTCAAAATAGAAAACTCAGAACTCAACTACATCTGAAACAGGCAAAATTGGCTGGTGATTAGATATCGTCTGTTTTAATATTTTCGACTACTTTTAATAGTAATGAAAAACAGAGAATTGCACATGAGACCCATCAATATAACACGCCTCAGGTCAACAGGTTTTCATTAGCTCCCAACCCAAGACAAAGAAATCTGTTGGCTCAGTCTTGCTTCCTTCCAAAGGAAATGGTTAAACGCCACATCAGAGTAAGTCCTCTCCATCACTAGAATGAAACGTGAGGCAAATGGTTTCAAATTTAACTGTTTTGGTTAAAAAACTTAGGTTAAAATCGGTATTTGTATTTTGTTGTTCTATAACTTGGTTAAATCAGCATTTGTATTTTCTTGTTTTATCACTTAAACTTTTCAGTGTAATCATAGCCGTATAAATAGAGTATTTCTTTAAGTGAATACATCGAGTAAGGCTATCTGCTCTTTAATCATTTGGAAGACAGGGGTTATCTACCATCAGCAACTAAAGACCACAAACCATTTATATTAAAATTGCATACAATTAATTTGACTGATTATGTAGTTGCTTTATAAGGGAGATGTTTATAGCAAAGGCACAGCCCACTTTGTTGGGTCCCTTAGTGTATATGTCGCAAGTTATGACAACTTGCACACCCTTACGGCATCCGACTGCGCCACTGCATGGAAACCAACAATGGCGTTGATAGCAAAACTCTCAACACCTATGAGTAGCGTAACAACTGGTCATCTTGTAAATTGAAAAAGCCAGGGGGACTCGCCACAAGTGAAGAAGACTCTACATGTGTGGGTTCACAAAAAGACTTTCTTTTATATTTTTCTGACGATTAGGGAGATGGAGTCATGTGGACCAAAGACAAAAGCAGATATAATGCAATTGAGCCATTGAAATCACATACAATGTCTATTGATGGAATCTCAGCAACAGATCCAGCAAGGTGTCCGCCGAGTTCCAGTGACTTGAGCCGGGAGTATTTTGGACGTAAACTGCATTGCACACAGAAGCAAGGACTTTGTGTTTCCAGTATGTCCATCATAGACAATCCAGCTTTGATGTCCATTGCAAAAAAGATGATTGATATCACTGATAATTTTTACGATGGCGACGAAACAATTTATCATTTCAAGGCTGCTCAACGGTCAGATACAATTGATCGTATCGGTGATCGACAACAGTTTAGACTTCCTTCTTTGAAACCCAAAAAGAAAGTTTTGATCGAAAAAACAAGTCAAGAAACTGGTAAAAGGAATCAGAGGAAGACCTCACTTTGTACATATCCAACAGATAAGGACTTGGGTAGACCCCTATATGAGCTCCGAAAACAGAGTTTGGATCTTCCACCAGATTTTCCTGTGCAGGGTATCGACATACCAGGACGAAGGTCCTCTGGTCATTTTCCTATGAGAGAAAACAAGACTGTTTATCAGAGCGACTTGGACAATAAAAACAATTTATTTGTGTCTAGATTTCGGCAGTTAGGCAAAATTATAAATCCAGAGGAAATGCAAACTTCTTCTCAACGTCTGAGAGCTGCCCACATGAATTCCAACATCGAGAGTCGAACAGTCTATCAGCATATCAAAAGTAGAGAATATTTCAACGGATTCGGTGAACTACGAAAAGGTTCACTCCGACCCATGCACTATACGCCACTGCCCAATATCACCGACCGAACCAATGCACTGATGTCATCACCGAGTGAGAGTTCAACACGATTTACAAGAAGTGACAACGCAATGTCAAAAAAAGTTAGAGAATCAAATATCGTGCGCAGTACCTTTGACAATGCAAAAAATGCGGGAAAATGTTGGTTTGCAGACGCTAAACGCAAAGCCAGTATAGGGTCTAAAGATAAAGATCTTAACAAGGCTTATCACAACTTTAAGCAGAGCGGTGTCCATGGTGATTCCTACAACACTGGATCTGGCCTGGGTGAAGAAAATACTCAAGCTAAACTCTTAGACGACAAAGAAGAATACGTTGAAAACAGCGTTACACACTGCACAGGAAAGTGTAACAAGAACAATTTTAAGACTGTGTGCAAGGAATCAATAAAGACATCAAGTGCCGACTTCTATAGCTGTGGATTTGAATCCGATAAAGAAGATTCCAAAGAAAATACCACAAATAACAGAAAAGAAAACTGTGAAAATGCCAGCGCTTTTGATGCAAAAAACACAGGAAATTTCAATTCAACGACGGTATGTGTTGAGTTGACACATACACCAAATGTATGTGAAGGCGTGCCATCTTGGAAGCTTGCGAGTTTTTCTTCTACTGGTGTGTTAGTCAGTGACACAGACAGATCAAACGCTCTAACACTTTCAGATATTGAACCTATTCTTAGAGACGGCCAACCAGTTGAATGCACAATCAACCACGAAAACACACAGAAAAGATCGTACCAACAGGTGAGGCATACAAAATTCCAGACGGATGATAAAGATGTTTGTGAAACTAAAAGTGAGATATCCACTGTCAGCAACGACGAACAACTGACAGACATGCGTTTAGAAGCTGTGACAGGAACACTAACTGCAGTTGAGACCGAGACAAACATGGATAACTCACCCGTTACAAGGAACGTTATGGCCAGTATCGGGCTTCTGACACAACCGATCAAGCAGGCCAGCATTACTGCTAAAAAAGTTAGAAAGAAAAACAACGTTAAAGCGGCGCGGAAAAAAACGACAGTGACAACACGGAAAGAAACCAATGATCAAATGCTTGAAAAAGAGAAAGTTTCCGTTCTTGATCGTTTTATTAATGAATTTGGTCTCTTGGTTCCATACGACGTGACTTTGGATGGTGAACGTTCGCGTATGACGCAAAGGTCGGGCGCTCAACAAGGTAACGAGACAGCGTACTGTCGTGCTACTGATGAAAAAGTTGGGATAAATTATGTAGGCCAGAGAAACGATCCAAGAAAAAATATATCTGAAGTGAAAGATACATGTGGTGAACCCTCAGAACTACACCGTCTAATACCTAACGCAAGTTCAAGAATGTTCGACTTCCTTCAGAAGGAGGCAGATGACACGGGTAAATTACTCGATTCTATCCCTGCCCTGATTAAATATACCTCTCCCGCTGACAACATTTCTCTTGCAGAGTTGTCGCAAATGCAAATGCGGGGCGCAGCAGTGACTCAGAGGATGACACATGACGGACAAATTATTGCCCGTCCACACCCTCTTGCGCTTCGACGTAAAAGTGATCCGGGTGTGGAAAGACCAAAGTTATTCTTGATAACTAGGAACAAGCAGGAAAAGTTCAACCTCAAACGGAAAACCAAAGGGAGACGAAAGGGAAAGAAAACTGAGAAAAGTGGTAACAAGAAAGCCTTCTTTAAGGCGCATGTTCCAAAAAATAGGAGCTCTGTGCAAAATAAGAAATCGTGCTTCAAGCCTTTAAAAAAGTATGTTGAGCCAGTTTTTTCGGGTACAGATATTTCTGAACAGGAAGATACAGATCCTGTCAGTGAATTTGTGATAACCGATACCGATGTGATTCGTCGAACGAGCAGCGCTCGTGATGTCAGAAACGGCGAGGAAGAGGTTGACCTGCATGAGCTGACAGAGGGCTTCCACGTCGCAGCCAAAGATGTGAAGATTCAAATCGTACAGCGAAAACGCCGACGCCAACGCCAACGCCAAAGAAGGAAATCACAACAGAAAACAATGAGCCAGACCTGTGTTAAGGTAACGTTGCAGAGAGAGAAGACACAGGATGACGTGTTGTCGAGCGAGCCCCTGCCAGCACCAGCTCGTCATTCTCCTGATCATGATGACGATATCGCTGCCCGATTGAAAAACAGCCCCTTTGTGTCATCTTGCGTGTGTTGGACCAATGCAAAGCCAAACCCAAAAGAAAAATCTACTGTGGAGGAAATAGATACACAAATATCACAGTTAGGTAACCTTTTTCACGAAATGAAAGAGTGTAAATACATCAGATGGAATTACGTGGATCAACAAATAATTAAACGCTTACAGGAACTCGAGGAGAAAGCTGAAGATGAGTATTATTCTGGACAGCCCTTAAGAAACTGATGTTAGTATATTGACTCGAGCCGCAAAATATTTGAAATTTTTTACTGTTAAATTGAACATTTGACGCTTAGACTTCAATCTTTCGAACGTCAAAAATGCGTGTCCTTCAAACAGATTGAATTCTGACAAATTATTTGTTAAAAACTCCATATATGCGGTTAATTGTACATGCTGTTCTATTTCTTGATAAAATGGAGTACGATACCTTGAACACCGTGGTCTGATGACATATCATGAAGGACATTCCCTCAGCAGTTGCGTCAAACGGATATTAAATATTTTCATTATCCTTTACACCCATCACATGTAGAATGTAAAACAGACAAGAATTAAAATGAAACGGATTGACACAAGTGAAAAGAACCCATTGGCAGTAGAAGCCCATTATGAAGATTTGGTTTACCGTGCAGGCTGCAGTTACAAGTATAAAAAAGTATTTTCAGTGCACGATTGCACCAATGTACTGTACATATACGGGGAGAGATACTCAGTTTGGGGGTGGGACAATACAGAAAAGTGCCTGCGCCACGATCAGTATCAAACCCAGATGGATATACATCAAAGCGGGTTGCATTACTCGCCGAGAAATATACTTTGTAATATTCGGGAGAACGAATATGAACTAGTTTTCTTTGCAGACCAAACTTTAAAAAATCGCTCAAAAATGCTTGTAAAAATTCGTAAATAAATTTATGTCTGGAGGCAATGATATCGACTTATAAAATTTACATTCGGAGGCAATAAGATCGACTTATAAAATTTACGTTTGCGTATTAATTCATGCTTTATTTTCTTATACAAAATATTGTATTATAATTTTTTAATTTTTTGAACAAAATAGTGTGTTGTGTGATTTTAACTGTAAAATAACAGAGGCCAGTGAGACTTATAACGATCACACTGGGGCATTTCCATACCTAGAACCTTTCAAATATGTAAAGATAATCAAAACATGACATTAACGTAAAAACCCGACAGCAATGCTACTGTATGGTACAAATACTGGTTTGCCTTCAATGAAACCAATATCAAAATAATTTAATTTTAGTATAAATCTCATTTAGAGTTTAAGATTATATGAAAGTAAATATGATTTAGTTTACCAACAAAGGTATTCATCCATGCTTTCCAGCAGGAACTTGTAAGATATTTTTGTAAAGAAATATGACGCTAGTAGTATTTCACTCTCACTGCATAAAATTGGGAGCCTAATATCGTGGAATATGTCGACATGAAAGGGAAACGACAAACAATTACACGTGAAGATTTTAAAAACAATGCGTGTTTGATCAGTAATTATAGTATTCGCTTACAAATGAAGCAATAATAAAATGTTTATTATGAACCAATAAATACACAAACCTGTTTCCAGTCGTGTTACAAAATATGTTCAACGTCATTTCAAATATCAGCAAATATCTATAATGTAAGAACATTCATACCATACCAGTGCAGCTATACGTAGAACAAAGTCTGACATATTTTTTCAAAAGGCTTCTTAAGGCAGATAGAACGTACAAAAGAGATGAAGAGAAGATCTGGAGATTGTTTCTAAATCAGTTTATTTTGACACCAAAAATTATCCCCAAAATGGCCCACAAATATAAAGAAAATCTGTGACAAAATTAGCGACGGACAAGAATAATGCGACACGGAAATGAGTAACTGCAGCTTGGTTTAAACATATTTAATTTGTAAATACAATTGGCCGACATGCTCACCAGCCGATATAAGGGCCTCTTGTACATTTACAACAGGACGACAGAAAACAGAAAAATTGTGAACATCAGAACACGGATAGGTGACACACGGGACCAACATAAGAAAGGAAGGAAAGGGAACGATGATGATGTGTGAGCACTGTTAAAATGATAGTACTCATACTATTTGAAGACTTAAATCCAAGTTATATTTTGAATATTCCAGAAAGTCTAAGATACTTGTGAACGGCCTTGAATATCTCCTCGTTTTGTCTTGTAATAATTTCGCTTCCTTAGATTCCAAATAAAACAGTTCTCAGGTTAAAAGTACCAAATGTGGTTATTTTACATTGTAGTTCGTTTCTTAGTATAACATATTTGTTGCATTCAAAGAAAAAGTGAACAGTTTCCCGACTTGCTCCACGTTAGCACGATGGAAATTTTGTACAAATCATTATTCAGCGATTCTAGAGTGAACTATGGCATATTTCCTTTCTCTTAAATGGAACAGTTCGTTGCGTTTTGGTTAAGTTCTGTTTAGTTCCTGTTAACTTCGTCCAAATGCTCAATGGACCTAGCTGTTCGGGATAATGAATTCCCCTCCAGAATGGCTGATGGTGGTGGTGGTGGTGGTGGAGGGGGGGGGGGAGGGGCGAGGGGGAGTTGTAAAGTGTGGCTTTCTTGGCATCAATAATTCTAATTTGTTTGGTCCGTTCTGAAACGTTCTGGTTATAGTCTTGAGAGATGCACTAGGGCTAATCCATTAAAAATTTTGAAGAGAAGGAGCAATTTTTGTTTCCTTCTACGCTCGGATAATTTTTCCCAGCCTGTCCCTATATAGATTTTTTGTAGATTCGAATGGGCTCGTGCCTACCGCCAGCTGAACAGTTTCAAGTCTGTCCTTGTCCAGTTTCGTGCATCCATCCCAGACCACACGGGCGTACTCCAGGCAAGGAAGTACAAATGAAAAATAGAGAGATAACTGCAGCTTCATGCAAGTCTGTAATCATAATTCGAAAAGAAGTACAAACTTTCAGAATATTGTATTGTCGGGAAACACATGCTTCGTTGGTTTCATTATTTTAACGGTAAGACAACAGGAGCTTCGGAAACGCAAAGGATCAATGTATGTCTGTCTGTATGTATGTATGTATGATAAATATCATGAACATTCAATAATAATCCAATAAATGGATTATCTTAAAAGGGACAACAGCCACGAAAAGTACTCTTTACTAAAGAAAGAATGCAGCGCTAGCCGGTGAGAGCGCCCGGTGCGCAGACGAACGAAAAAAGTTCCATCGACCGACTTGATACACATAGCAGTACACACCTATTGTGTTTTACAGGAAACTCTAAGAAATTGAAATTGACATATGAAATATAGGCTGTTTGGAAACTTATTTCAAATGACCACGAATATTAACGTTCTCATTTACGTGGTAATATAAGCTGAATGAAGGACGATTTTTCTCTTCCAAACTAAAACAAGCTGATAGTTTTGAAATGTATAATCAACCAATATTTTGACAAAAAATCATAATCATCTCTCATACATGTATATATAAAACACGTATCAGTATATATCCCTATATGTATTCGGTTTCTGCTTGTAGTTGTGAAGAAGGATCACTCTTCTCAGTTCTGATCATTTGTCAGTAACCTATACTTTGGGAAGGTTTTTACAGTGTAGCCTCAGAGATATCATAAAGCAACAATTACTGAAAAATTTATTAAGAACAGAAAATGACAGTAGGCGTGCAGAAAACGCACATATATCTAGACACATAATATAGTGCTTTTAAAATATTCAGACGACATTTGATGTTACATAAATTAAACAATATTCTTACTTTATCGCTTTTTTTTGCAGTAAGTGTAACTGCAGTCAGTATGGTTAGGGTTCTTAAACGACCATGGGTAAAATGGAAAGATACAGCTGTCGACAAGTTTTTCTGACGGTGTAGGTCTTTCTGAAACACCACATGCACAAATTCTGGCCTCATTTTACAATAAATCACGCGAAAAAATTACCAGCGCAACAAGTGCCAGATAAACGGCTCACAGAAATTGCATGCTCCTCAAAACGTACCCGTGACATGGTGTATATTTTGCCCCAAAATTTATGGGCGGACTAAGCTCTGCGATTCTTTCAACACGGCTTGCAGTGAAGCATTCATGGAACTTAATCTGTTCAGCAGTCAACTATTGGGGCTCGCGGACTGCAAATACATACGTATCTTGCAACTCTTATTCTCAAATTTGAACAAAATCAGGCAAGTGATGAATAAACTCTCAACTGGTCATGTGAGAAATATGAAAATAATAAACTTGCTTGCAGGGATGTTGAAATATTTGTTGGTGCCTTTAACCCATTTTAGATTGAACGTCTCCTTTGATTCAGTTACACAATGCCAACAAATCTGATGAATTTAAACATCAATTTAACATTTTGCCAAGTACAAATATTGTTTTACTACCAATTTTTATATGGCGCCATAAAATACGTTGAAAAGGATTCAATTTCTGCAATTCAAAATACATCAGTCACGCATGCACACATACATCTACAAAAATACGCTGTGGTCAAACCGACATGCTCTTGGTGGTTCTTGTGGAGTTAGAAATCCAAGTTAGCATGAAGTCCAAGCACATGTCGGGTCTCTGTTCCGGTGCCATCGCTTCTTGGTTTGTGAAACAGATTTTTGATCCTACCTTCTGTACATTCACACGCGCAATTATTTCACAAATCTCTTTTATTGGATGAATGGGCCTGCCCCTTTTGATGCAAACAGCTGTCAAGTAAGGAAACTAACGCAGCCTGTACAAGCCTGCGTTCCCACAGGCAGTTGGCTTTGCGGATGTCCATAGTCTCAGTGTTAAATCGGGTCGAATTTTGGCTTAAAAACGCTACAAAAGTAGGGAATGGTTTGGTTAAAAAATGACAATGTTGGAGAATGTAATCTCGGCATATTTCTCCGAAAATTGTTTCAACATTGGATTGGTACATGGTCACTAAATCAGTACACACTAGCTTTCCATTTACCGAAGTTGCTTTAATTTTGGCCATTGCGTGCATAGAACAGGTCATAAAATCACCAAGGCAACCTGGAATTTCAGTTCTCAGATTATCCCACTTTCTTACCTCCAAAACTGGAGAATTCTTTTTGTAACTCATTTTTCTTTTCTTTTTATTGCACAACTTTATGATGCAAGAAAAGCAAGGATATGTGGTGATCAAAGTTGTTCAACCAAACCAATGTATTGAATGGAACATGCTTTGTGAGAATTTAGCTAAAACTCAAACTTATCATTTGATCTTTCCAAAAATGTGATGTGGTTTCCAGAGGACATGCATATATCAACACTCACAGATAGAGAAGTATAGACGCACAAAAAAGGTATTGAGATTTACCTTGACAGGAGGTCCAAAAGTGTCTAATCTATCGTAACCACAGTGCAAACATTTTGAGGTGCCTTGAATGTACCTGAATTTCAAAATGCAACCCAGAAGCCTTATTTAATGGCCTGCCTGCCGAGATTCTGGGGCACTGCCATAGGCCATGCCTCATACATGACAATACAGTCAACCACCTTGATGAGGCTATCCCCACACTACTCCTGCTGAACTGTACTTTTAAAAGAATGGTGATGTGCCCTGTGGATATGTGTATTTTCATTTTTCTTTTTGCTGGGCAATGAATAGATGCCCATTAAGGGTTTGGTGGTTTCAGAGAAGCTGGAGAAATTTTTTCAAGGTTTTGTCCATAAAAAAAAAAAAAAAAAATCATGAAAAAATCATTGGAGCATAATCATGTGACCGAAGTTGGTAAAGAGTCTAAGACCCATAAAAGGTACATCCCCACCATGTTTGAAGTGGTTCTGACGGATGGTTTTTGAGAAGTCAGAAATGTAGTTGTGAAAGGAGAACAGAAGGATGGACAGATGACAAGTCATCAAAAAAAGCCCTGAAAAGCCCTCTTCGATACATAAATTGAAAACTCTGACCCCATTCTTTGTGTGGTTTTATCATACATGATCAAGAGTATTTTGAAGTTTGTCAACATTTGCTGCTGACTAAAACCAAACAACAAAATATGTTTATATTAAATGTAGACATTTTACTGTCATCACTACTTCATATTGGCTAAAAAATCATTCATGGAGTCAAAAGTAAGTACATAGCAGAATTCCCATTTCAGCAAAATCTCACCCAACTCCACCCCAACCCACACACAGTGCTACAAGTACACAAAGCACATACAATGATGTATAATAATGAAGCAAATTGCAGGCAATCTTTTTATTATCTTTTATCAAATCCAGGGCTTTTAATTTTATTTTAGGTAGGTTTTACAAACACCAAACAGTCTGTTTATTTTTGGTATGTTAAAATGCTCCCAGTCAGAATAATTTTATCCAGAAAGTAAATGGATACATACAGATGCATAATATTTTTCTTTTATCAATATAAAATACCATTTTAACCTTAGTCCATGCTCATAAATATATCAAATTCATGGCAAATTGATCAACTATCTTGGATAAGATCATAACTTCCATGTGTTCCCTATAATGCAGTCACAAAACTTCACTTCTCTTTAACGTCTTTCAACATTATATAAATTTTCCATGACAAACTCAAAATAAAATTTTCTTCACTAAAGATATTGGTGCCACTGGCACACTTTACAATTTATTGTTCCATCATATCAACAACTTTTGTTGTGATGTTTTTGGTAGGATTAGGTGACCAAACAAGAGGACTATGACAGTCTTGTGCTCAGCTGATCCTGTCTCCAGCTACCGAGCTTTAACCCAGTGCTTGTCCCCAACTGAAAAAGTTGTGATCACATTACAATAACAAATATAATGTGCTTCATGACTCATGAAACAAAGTCACCATTTTTGAGAAGTCCAAAGCGTGAATTGTGAACAGTCACATGGTAGATGAAAGTGATGGCAAAAGCTCAGCTGAGCTAAAAACCACCAAGATAGTTGCTGATTCATTTTACAGGACTCATATGAAAGTCGAAATATCTTTTACTGTCCCAGGCAAACTGAGTTTCTCTCCTATTATGTACATTCTCTGACAGCTCAATAGTCTCTTCTTGTGGTCCACTGTGAAAGTCTATATACAACACACAGTTGAGTCCAGTCCATACATGTTCCTTATTATATACAGGCACTCTGTCCACCTTTACTGTCCCTTCAAATTTACTTTCGCCTTCGGTTGCCCCCACCAGCCAGAATCATAGCAATACGTATAAAGATATTGATGGTATCCAGGTAGATGCTGATAGACCTGGAAAACATAAAATAAAATACTGAAGCAAGTAAACATGATGCACAAACCTCTTAATGGCAGTTGGTACGTAGTAAACACCAGTTTCTTCGTGTTATCTTTGTGGTCCACAGAGTTTGGGTTGTTCTGTGTTTTAATGATAGAAGCTTATCAATCACTGGAAGCTACATTAGTGTAAAATTCATTTGAACCCTATTACATTTTAAAGCACCAGCAGTGCACATATGAATCCTTTGTACCATACGCGTACATCATCATCAGTTACATTCCCTATGTTTACATAGAACCTTCTTCAGCAGAAACCATGGCCAGTTACAGGAGAATTACTCACAGAATGTTAACCTTCTGTGGGTAAAATAAAACTTGCATGGCAAATAATTACAATATTATGACAGGTAACTCAATGATCATGCCCACACTAAATATAAAATAGGATTACAAAAAGGGTACACAAGTACAGTAAAAAAAATATGTTTGTAAAACATAGGTGCCCCCTTACCATCATGATTATATTCATCCTCAATGCCCTGTTGATAGTACATTACTAAATGGGGCACTCATGACCTTGGGAAGTGGATGCAGAAACCAAATTCACTAAAGTGGCCATGTAACCTTGGAAATTAGGTCAAGGCTAACCTTCTTTCAAGCTGATCTAGCCCTAATAGAAGACCATAAACATGTATACATTAAAAGCTCTGGCTCAAGAAATTCTGCAGTTATTAAGCACAAACCAAATTTGGTAATGTGGCTCTGTGACCTTCGGAATTGACTCGAGGTCACCCATTTCAGATCTTGATCTAGCTCTTATTAGAAGGCCATATTACTGTGCACTATGGAAGCCATAGGTGAAAATCATTTTTAGTCATCATGAGGAAACCAAGTTCATTAATAGGGCTCTAGGTGGTGACCTTAGGTATTTGGTGAAGGTCATCCATCTTCTAAGCTCACCAGGCCCTAATCAAGGACTATTACCATGTGCAATACTGAAGTCATAACTCAAATTCAGAATTTCAATGCAAAAACAAAATTCACCAAAGTGCTCTTCTGACCTTTGAATTTATGTCAAGGTCACCTATCTTTGAACTTGACCTAGCCTTGGATAAGAAATATAATCCTGTCCAATATATTGGTCCTAGGACAAAAACCTTTCCAGTTATCATGCAGAAACCACTACTTACTATGGTACCTCCACGATCTTGGAAATAGGGTCAAAGTCAAGCACCTTCATACTTCACCTAGCCCTTATATAGGAGTATATACCTGGGCCCTATCAAAGTCTTATCTCAAAAACTTCTTGAGTTATGGTACAGAAACCACAGTCTCTCTACAGACCAACCGCCCACCCAGTGACCTTGGGAATTTGGTGAAGGTCATTCATCTTCTAAGGTGACCAAGCCCTAATAGAAGACTATTACTGTGTGCAATATTGAAGTCATAACTTAAATTTTCAGTTACAATGCAGAAACCAAGTTTACTAAAGTGACCTTGTGACCTTTGAATTTATGCCAAGATCACCCATCTTCAAACTTGACCTAGCCCTTGATATAAGGACTATAATCCTGTGCAATATACAGGTCCTATCATAAAAACTTCTTTAGTTATTGTGCAGAAAGCAGCAGTTACTACAGTACCCCCTGACCTTGGAAATATGATCAAGGTCAACCACCTTCATACTTGACCTGCCTTACATAGGAGTATACACCTTGGCACTATCAAAGTCCTATCTGAAAAACTTGTGGAGTTATTTTGTGGAAACTGCAGTCTCTGTATTGATTGACAGACTGACCTGGTGACCATAGCCCACCTATATGCCCTGCCTTCATCTTCCAAGGGGGCATAAAAAGTTCTCTCTGGATGCTGATTGGAAGGGGGTGAGTGGCACCCACTCAAGAAGCGTTAGTGGGAGAGGGCTATCCCACTGAAGTTTGGCAGTTCCCGGCCTCCCACAGACAAACAGATGGTGCAACCAGCCCCACCCACCCCACGAGGAACACACCCGAGGGTTTTACCAACTGCCTAAAACGCACAAGTAACCAGTGACACAAGCAAGTGTTTGTCTCTATAAAATTTGAGAAAATTCTTGTAATATAGTAAGGCCCCAACTGGATCCACTATACTGTCCTATGGTGTATTTTTACAAAGTTTGGTGCCGTTAAAAATGTCATGTAAGGTGGAGGAGCCAGCAGACAAGACTTGCTCTGGTAAAGATCCCTTGTATAAAAACCTGTCAGTCAGATATTTGACCCCAAGTGACTCTGTACGTAAAATCAAAGCAATTAGTCTAGTAATTCAACAGAAGAAAAAATTTTCTGATCCCCACCAAAAAAATATGTTTGAAAAGGCCATGAAAGACAGAGAAATAAAGGTCAGCTGTTGTGCAGACAGGGTTCAGCCAGGCCTATTGCTCAGAACTTCAGCAAATCCACTTTGACAGTGACTCATTCACCCAGCGGTTGTGCCAATAAGGGTCATTCATGTTTGGTTTGCCCTGCTGTTATGGCAATGTGATTCTACTCTGCTTTATTTGCCCAGCGGTTGTTGCAATAGGATTTGACTGTGCCAATAGGAATTCAGTCATGGCATCTATCTGCCCAGCAGTTGTGGTAATAAGGTTCAGTGCCATAAAATATTTGTCAATAGCTGTGCAAAAAGGATTCGATGATGCTTCCTTTGCGCAGCTGTTGTGTCAATCATAGGACTCCGTTTTGTTTTTTAGCCCAGCTCTTGTGCCAAAAGGATTTGACTTTATTTTGCCCAGATGTTGTGTCTACAGGTTTTAGTCACAGCATCTATCCAGCCAGCTGTCATGCCAATAAGGTTTGGCACCCATGCACATGTGCCCAGTTGTTGGGCATACGTAGCCAGTCACAAAATTAATTACATTATCATCTCCGTCACAAATTTGTTAATGGTCCACCTTGGGAACATCCACATATGAAAAATCATTTCATGCTATGTTTGTTGAGAAGAAGTCCTAAAGTGTTACAGTGAGATGGACAGACTGATGGACTAACAGATGTACCATGGACACAATTATATTTGATAAGCTCTGCTGAATGCCAACTCAGCTGAGCTCAAAATCTCCCACTTTTTTGTACTTTCTTACAAAGTCTCCCACTATTTTAAATTTTAAAAAGTTGCATTATTCCATCGGTGACTGCAAAGTTGTAGTGTTTTGCCATGTTGTTGTACTATATACACGCAAAATATGTCTATGATGGTGCCAAAAATGGTTCAAAATGCAGGAAATGAAGGTGCCAATTTCAAATTTTTCCTGGGGGACCATGCTCCCAGACCTCCCTAGCTGTGCTCCGGGCCTTCTGCGCTCACCCTCCTGCTTTTCAGTGCTTGCAGGAGGGAGATCTCCCACTTTTAACACAGGCTAGCCTGGAGGCTCTGCAAAATTGGTCTTACATTTAAATTAAATTTTTTTTTTGTGTTTCCCTTTAATTTCATGCAAAGTGACATGCATTTTGGTCTATTAATAGGTACTGCACTTTCAAGAGACTCGGTCACATAACGTACATGTAACTGTACCAGTACATTAAGCACATCAGACATGCCAGACTTACGCATTGACTGGGTCATATGGAACAGCTGCATATACTGGGTGTGTCTCGGCCTTCTTGATGATACGTTGTGTGTCATACAGCAGGAACATACCAAAGAGAACCAGTCCTCCATACAGACTGATCGAGTATAGCCCTGCCCCCAGGGCAGTGGTAGGAGGCAGGAACATACTCCCTACAAACACAAGCAATAGAAAAAATTGTGGTGACAAAATCAATACTTTGAAGTTAACTGTAACCATACTACTTTACAGGGTTTGTATGACATGTTAATATTATACATAACACAGCAGTGATGCTCAATAACCTGATAAGGAGATTCATTTTACCAGGTGGGGGGTCTCTTTAACAGTGGTAACCCATCTAGTATATACAATTCAAATACATTGCTCAGTTGGATTCTGATCATTCCATGTCTTATTACTTTTTCATCAGTGACATCAGGGCATCACAGGGAATTCAAGATGTATTTATACACATTTTATGTTGTGATGCTGGTTCGAGACCAGACTGTTCTGTGGTCACAAATATAATAACTCCACTTGAACTATTCTTTTTTTAACATAGGAATGGGGATTTGGTGCACTGGATATGTGTGTTTTTCATTTTTGGCTGGGTGGTTTTATGCATAACAGTACAGCCTATAGATGATGACAAAGACAAGCAAACTTCTTAATAAATGAAGCTGTCATCTGTAACAATTCTTTCCAAAGCTTTATGTTTCTACCTCTGTACATTTCTATATTAACTCATTCCATACTATGGTCACAGGCCTTGGTTAGTTGTTCTGGCACTGCCTGGCAAGTCATGCTGCACCATGACTTGCCAGGCAGTTCCAGAACCACCGACTTAAGACTATAGGCATGTTGGCACTTGAATGAAAGCTCTTTTCATGAAGAATTTCAATGTGCAATTGTCGTCTTAAGTCGAGGTAAATATATGGAAAAATCAGGGACTGGTATGGAATGAGTTACGTGGCTGAAGTTTGTATTGAATGGCCTGTGATCTAATTAGAGCAACCCACCTCACTGAGTATGCTCAACTAAGATGGCTATTTGAATTATTCACCAAAGGTATGTACTTGTGGGAAAATGCGAGCACTGCCTATGTGTATTTTCATGTTCATCTATTCACCTCCCTGGGTTTGCAATTTTGCTTTTTTGAGGAAAAGAGTAAATGTACATGTTCATTAAATGATACTGCAATCATTATAACAACACATGTACATTGTACATGTATGTTGTAACAGTAATGACAACCATTGAGAGACATAGAAATATGATCACCTGCCATGGAGGTATAAACTAATCAGCAACAATCACCATTTGTTGTACCTAGCTAATTAGAAGATTATCAGGGTCATAAACAATGCAAGCATGTTGAATTACAACACACATACTACCACATGACTCACGATTCCATTGTAATGGGTCCATAAACTATGCTTCTTTAATTTCTATCAGTGATTTATTCTTCAATTATTTCAGTTAAACCACTGCTTTTTTGTTGTTGTTGTTGTTGTTGTCTGTGGGACTTTTGCGGTAGCAGGACTTAAGACAATTAAAGTGTTCTCCTCACTTTTTACAAAAATTAAAGTCAACAGATCCACCATGAGGTTGGACCTAAATGGCGCTTGTCAAATGTGTTGTTTGAAGGACCTGTCTTAACCATTACACCATTGGCTGTGTTTGAAGTCATGGACCCTTTTCTTTGTGTTGGTCAAACTACTGGTGCATGCATGGCTAGGTAATTACATAAAGAGTGCATTGGAGGTTATCACTTACAGTTTGGCCTGGTTAGCAAGACTGTTGAACAACAAGAAGTTTAAAGTACCTATTTGGTTAAAAGGACTCAGAATATTTGAGCCACACTGGTGTTTTATACGCAAAAATCAAGGCAAATAGTGCCACTGTGAAAAGATCATAGAGTTAGAGCATTTGATGAACACATATTTAAAAGTTTCTTCTGCCAATTTGGTAAATATCTTTTTATCCATTGTGACCTATGGCTGATTGTCTAATGGCCGGTGCCAGCCCAGCATGGCAGCATTGTCAATGCATGACATGAAAATGTGTAACTGTAGGTTTTCCAATCCAAAAGACTATTGCAGTTGACTTACCAATTGAAGAGGCAAAGACGAGGCCCAGGCCGATGGCAAGTGGTCCACCCATGTTGAGGAACTTCTCACTTGGGGCACAGACAGCCACTGTTGACAGACCTGCAACAGAACCACAGGGTGTTAACCTGTCTCACACACACTACCACACCACTGATGTGCCCTGTTCCTTCTAAGTGTATGTAAGAACCAACATAAAGTGCACCACTTATGTGTCAGGAATGTGAGTACAACTTTAATTTACACCCTGAAAAACCCAAATCCAGTACTGGTCACCTGATTTCATATTGCCACCAATGCTCAAAACTTATGGACAAAATTTACCAAGCTAAGCTATCACATAAATAACTGGTGATTAGCTGGGCTTGATTTTTTATCCTTTTTTTCCTCATCCCAAATACAAACCACTGTAATAGAGACTTTTTAACTCTGTTATATAGTCTTTCAATGATCAAAAGGCTTGTGGCCACATGTTGATGGGCTCTCTGGACAACAATGTGCACTTTTTGTTTTTAAATTTTAATCTCCGTGACTTCAACACATATCTTCCTGCAATGTTCCCAGATTTACAATTTCCCACCCCACAGAACCCTTCCATGCAGCTCACCTGCACAGGCCAAGACAGGTGGGCACAAAAACCTTTTAATGTGAATTTCGCTCACCAGAGGGTGTAAACATTGATTAAATAAACCATAGCATGGCGTGAAAGAGCCATCACTGATAAACAAGATGTAAATTTTCCAGATTTCTGAGATTGAAAACTGACTTTTCGAGTCATTCATCATCATACTTCCATTTCTTAGTTTCATTTGCCTTTTTTCAAATCCCACTTGAACCTGTCAATTCTCTTATGAAACAAATGACACAGTTCTCTGTCCATGATAAATATACACTGGTCCTTCTCGGGAGAGACCACTCCAGTAAGGGACCACCTGCTTTGCAAGACCACTTCCTTAGGATACTCTGGTTAGTAGTTTTCATCTTATTATACCTCCTATGAAATAACTCTCTTGAGAGTTTAAAATTTCATAATCAGTAGGGTTGGCCTTTTGAGACAGGTGTCACCATAGTTATTGAAGAAACATGCACTATATACAACAATATGTTTTATATGCTGCTGCATGTGGAAATGCTCAAACAGAAATCTTATTAGAGTTAAATAGTTAACAAACAAAAATGTTGCAATTTAAAAACTACAGTCATATTTTCCTTTTGAGTAAATGTGATACATCTGTAGGGCCTGTATTTTTCCGTTTCAAAATGAGTGTTTTTCCATTTTGGGAAACTACAAATTCCGTTTCATTTCCGTTTCACTAATTCTAGGGCACGATTTTAGCACTGGTCAATAAAAAAGGAAAAACAGTTGATCTTATCACCTCTGGAAAATGTTGATCCATCGACGAACGGCAAAGTGACTCCATATTGTTTACTATGTACGTTGACAGCCTCCACCTACAGATGGCGCTATTATCATTGTACCTCTGTTGCGCGTTATATCTATATGCCATGCAAATGAATGGATATGGTAGCAATGGGGTCTATAGCGCGCAGGTGCCCGGCCTGTCATTAAATTTGCTCCACGTGGTATCGATAACGCCGCCGACTCGTCAAATTTGGATCCAAGTCCGTGTGTTTTGCTTTATGCGATGACATATGTGGTGATTTTGAATTATTTGAGAGGCAAAATTCACAAATTCCGCTTAATTTCCATGGCATTTGCCGATTTCCGTTCCAAATCATAAATTCCGTTTGAGATCATACATTCCGTGAATTCCGCCCGTTTTCCGCGATCGCGGAAAAGTACTGGCCCTACATCTGTGTGTGAAATTAACCTAAATTTATCTGAACATTAAAGTCATAAAGATATTCAAATCTGAGAAAAAAATTAGCTGTTACAATACAGTGAGACCTAATTATAATGGCACCATCTGTTCACTGCAAAATGTGTCAGATAACTGAATATGTCAGATAAATGAATCTAACAACATAGTTAATGTATTTTTTGTTCCTTGCAATGTGTGTCATTAAGTGAATATTTTGGATATCTTGTTGTTGTTATAAATGAGTTTTCATTGTATTACTCTATACTCAACTCCAAGAACAAAAATTGGCTGTTACAACGTAAACTAACAATATTAATTGCTCCCCCTCTCTCAA
>OZ026613.1:24800521-24827521 GCA_964020975.1 Hermodice carunculata
GTTTTTGTTTTGTTGAAGACAGTTTTGCAGCATGTTATTTCACATTCTATTATGTTCAATTGCTTGCCAAGAACCTTCAGCAAATCAGTGCTACAGATGTCCATGACATGATATATCACCAACAACCTGCCCGTGCATCTCTCCCTGTCATTTTTGCAGGTGAGGAAATACAAACAGGTAAAATTGTAACCAAATTACCTCAGAATATAATAAAATAAGACATTAGCATTTGTCCCTGGATTGCCCTGGACCTTACCCTACTGGCTTTGATGAACGGGAATCCTCTTTTTCTGGATACAACCTAAAATGACTCCTGGCCAAGCAGTAGGGTCTATATTCACTCAGTACACTGCTATTGAAAGACATACTGACCTCCTACCACTCCTGCAGTGTACCACGCTGCACGGACCAGCAGTGGCCCACCCATTAAAGTCAGCGGTGCAATGACAGCACCAATGATGCCAGCATGTGCCATCCATGCCAACTGCTTGGCACCAAACCCTTCTTTATAAGGAATGGAGCGTGCCACCATGCCACTCCCGATCATGACTGCAAAGGTCCCAAGGATGGCCTGCAAATATAATAAGTCACTTCTTACCATGCTCATATTCTCTCCATTCCCCTGTTTTGACATTCGTTAGTTTTTGCTGACTGACATTAGGAAAATTACATAATGAAGTACTTTCTCAGTGCACACATACCTTTATGCATAGTAACCAGAAAATGGTAACAGAATTTTTATGTTCCTACTTTTGTAAAATTTATGTTCCTACTTTTGTAAAATTTATCACATTTATGCCCATTTGAAGAATATATTTAAAAATCATTTAAAAGTTCACTTCTTGAGTAAAGAATTTGAGGTTCGTCACAATATTTTTGTCATCAGTCACCATCATTAAACATAAATGAAAAGATTTTTTTTTTTACCAAGCAGGCCAGCAGCAGTGACCATTTCTATTTTATATCATCTGTCACCACCTAAAACTGGGAAGTTCCAGGGCATGCAGAGGCATTCATAAACAGCAAATATTCACAAAATATCTGATACTATTTGGTCTGATCCATATTCAGAAGCAACAACACAATGGAATACCACCTGACCATCTCTCGCAGAAAGGAATCCAGTATTTGCAGCTGTCAGGAATGCAAATGCTATGCTCACCTTAAACCTCAGACTTTATTTACTGTAAATTGCTTCATTTTTGTGTGTATATATGTTAACAGTTATTGTATTTTTGACATTTCACTGCAGTGTTAATTTCACTGTTTTGGACATAATTCCAATTCAAATAAACTGAATGTTAAAATACTATTTCACTGTGTTTGTATTTTCACGGTTTTGTGCCATCAGTCAAAATTCAAGCAATTTACCGTGGGCCTCAAGTGAGGATGCTATGAAAGCTCTTTGATGATGGTTATAGCGTGCTTTAAGATTGTGCGGGTGACCCGCACAATCTTTAAGCACGCTATAACCCGGTCTTGTCCCTAGTATCTTAAAGGCCAACTGGGGGGGAGGGTGTAGTTACATGTAGTTTTTTTGTGTTTTTTCCTTCTGTTTACTTGAACTGATATAATCACTTTCCCAGTTTGGGGCCCCTTGGCAGCTGCATTACATGTATTTCTGGTACACACTTATATGCAGTCCAGTCAGCTGCTCATCATTATTTGCATTTGCCTTATCAGTTTATTGATAAATTATCTGAGGGTCCCACAGACTGCCACTGAGTACTGCTGTCTGCTGACAACCCCAAACACCCCCCCCCCTTCCCTCAGTGGCGCTGCCACTGTGCACTGTTATATGCTGCTGTCCAATGCCAAACATGTGTCTGACACCGGAAAAACATATATATGTGATAGTAAACATGGTAACCATGAAGGGACAAAGTCGTTCAGGAACCCATGTTCCACTTTCTTTGTTTTACAAAGTTGCAGACTGTGTAGCAAGTGAAGTCATGGAAGTTGGGTTTCTGTGCTCAGTTGGCAGTAAATTTCTGACCTTGATACATCAAAACCTACCATCCACGAGTTTCTCATCATCAAGTTCATCAGACGATGGTTACGACTGATAGCCACTGCTGAGGCTGCTGTTATTCCAATCCCTGCACCGAAATACATGTATGTGTCTCGAATCCTCTCTTTTACCACTGGTGGCCATAAGCTGCATGGAAACAAAAAAGATTTTTTGTGACAGGGGGTAAGTATTCAGACCCAAATGGGCAAGAAACCTATCTTCTGATTAATGTCCACACACATCTACTCATCAGTACAACTGCTAGCTCTGCTTACAATTTTAGACATCAAATTGAGTGTGAAAATGTTGCACACATTAATAGCTGTAAATTGCTATGATTTGTATGTTCTCTTAAAGTTAAATTACAATAAATTACAGCCTTCTTCCCTGTTACCCCTATAGTAAGGACAGGTTTTTTAATATAAAATACTGTATTAATACATTGTGCACAATGTTAGAAAGCTAAGTGAGAAACACGAAGACCAGGGTTTTTTTTCTTCAATTTTTAATTTCCTGATCTTTTGCCTAAAAAACTTTAGGTAAAAGAAAGGAGTAAAAATACAAATGAAAAGCGAGTACTTTTTTGTTTTTATAATTTTAGAGATAAGAATAAAGGGTAAGTGCATATGTAGGAGGGAAAAAATTACACTTGTGACACACTGGCGATTGCTTTGCACTTTTTGCGGAGCAAAACTGTAACTGATCCTATATAGGACATCCAGTTTATTTCACATTAAATCTCTCTATACACCTGTCTCTTTTTTTTTCGTAGTGTGCTTTCACACCTTGCCACGGTCGAAGCTGGTAAAGGATGGAACAGAAACTGGCACGACATGAACTGATTTCATGAGCACAAGTTTTAAAAAAGTATATACCTGTTTACCCTGTACAAGACTGTCAGCAGAAATGGAACAGAAAAAAAAAAAAAAAAGAAATCCATTTCTTTTTTGTGCTGATATGAGCAAATATGGACTTGATGGAGTTCGTAAAAGGAAATATAAGACGACTTTGGCCTAAGCTTTAATGTATAATGGTTTACGAAAGGCACCATGACTGTAATTGGTTTCTACAGGTATGTTTTCTGACAGCAGTTTTAAAAAGTCATATGAGGAGAGAAAGTGTAGAAACTTACGCCGCTCTATCTACTGCTCCAATTTCGTTAGACATTCCTGTTCCATAGTAACAGAGAGCACCAATGCCAAGCACTGATGCACCTGCAACTAACCCTCGACCCAATGTGAATGCTGCAAGGAATATGATGGTACCATAAAACTTTTAAAATAAAAATCTGTTTAAAACGAGTGTCTTCTGTATCTGTCATCTGCTATGTTTGTTGTGCTTCAACTAACTCATGCGCAGGGTCAAACCTACCTGTACCTGAAAATGCTGACATTTTTTTTGTCTCGAGTAAAATCAGATGTATCTTTCCTCACTGTTTCTTTCCTAATAAAGTAATTTACAGTGAAAATTTTGGCATGTAACAGTCATTTCTCCATTATATATTGATACCTGACAGCAATGTTCATAAAACAGTATCAAAACGAACTCAGTATTTCATTCTTACTTATGTGAAGTTATCAAAGTTATACATTGAGCACATGTATGTGTATGCACACAAATTTGCTTTTAAATCACAGATTATGGTTTTCGAAGGTAAACCATACATACTACATGTACATGTATATTTGACAAAAAAATACAGAGGAAATAAGTAGGTAATCAATTTGTCCACATTCAAACCTGTATCTCCTGCAGGGGCTGTGACTGTTTCCTTGAGTGTTGGGTTGCGTACTTTTCGTAGGGTGCTTCTTGCTTGTGAGGCATAGTTCTGGCTTCGACAAACCAAACATGGAGTCCTTGTCTGCACTGTCACAGCTGCTGGCTTTGAAAAGCTGACAAATGCTGTCAGAGGAATACGCGAAAGTCTTGCTGCTAACATTGCTGTCTTGGAACTGAATAAAAAGACAGGAACACACTTTGTAATTATAATACATGTGCAAGAGCTGCAATGTGACACTATGATGTTGAAGACCACTGGTTTATATGAAATGCTGTATTCCTGAGCAGATATAGCAACTGTAACTCTATGCAAATAACCCTATAAATCAAATACTTCACATGGCAAAAAAACAAACAAACAAAAAGGGACTTTTCTGGCTTAAACTGGCACCAACATGATCACATGAAAAAAAAAAAGAAAAAAAAGAAAAAAAAAACAGCAACACCAGTTTCACTTGAGTTAGTCCAACTGGTTTTGTCCTCAACATGTGCACACTCAACAGGAGTTCTCTTTCTTTTCCTCACATCCTTGAATTCTTTGTCATAGTGTTGTAATTTTGTTACTACATCACCGTGAATTTTTTTCCATGATTCCTTTGAAGCCAGAGAAATGTATGAACAGCATATGCTCAACTGACTTCTCAGTTTCAAATACATATTTTGGATTCTACCTGTTCAAAATATCCAATCAGGACTAATCCAGTTTTAACTGCCATTTTGAAAATTGTGGATTCAGCACCCAATGGTTTGTAAATGAGGACAGTAATAGCATGATCTTGGGGGTGGGGTTATATTATATGAGACCAAAAGTATATATTTTGCAAATATATTTTTAGAGCATCAGTAATGATAGGATATATGCTGTGACTGTGATTCACTTTGATATCCAAATCAAATGTATTTTTGTGCGACTGTCACACAATGCATTGCACCATGTTAAAAATGGTGCTAACCAACGTGCATGATTTGTCAGAGTATCATGTTGCATTTAGATTTGTAACTAATGATGCTAACTACTTCAGACACATGGAGCAGGCAGCTTAAAGTAAAGTTGTGTTTTAAAAGTACTTTAATGACCATTTGTCCTGGCAACTCTGTAAATGGACACCTGGAACCTAGCAAAACATCACAATAATAATCAGCAAACAACTGAGGTTATGCTGTTTCACCAAACAACTGTGGCTATGCAGCTATGTTGTTTCCCCAGCCCAAGTAAACCCTCCAGACAAAGAAATAAAATGATACTGTATTTAAGATGACTTTCCTGCAAAATGCTGGTACACAACGGCCACTTTATCGATAAAATCTTTCAGCCAGAGTCTATCAATTTTTATAAGGGAAAGGCAGCTTAATACTTTTTTTTTTCATATTTCTTAAAATTTATTAAGGGTTGTGCTTTATCCTTAGGTAACTTGGACATTTGTTAAAACATGTTTAAAATGGATATTCTTCCTCTTTTACACATTATCTCATTTGACGTCAGTTTAATTTTATTACACTGGGCACAGCCGGAGGCACTTGTTTATTTTAAAAAGTGATGCAACAAAAGTTATACGCCTTTATGCTTACATGAAAATATACAGAAAATATAATTGGTGGTTTCATCCCAGCAACTTGTCAACAATATTATTATTATTACAAAAATCTTTCACATTAATCACTTTGGTGGCTTGTCAGATTTGTGTGGGTCTGTAACACCAAGATCTGACATCCACACGAACCCAATAAATACCATGATGGACTGTAACCACCTGGAGACACATTACCAGAGGTTTTACCATGATACAAAACACACACTACACCACACAAGACCATGAGATGATGGAATAGTGTAAACAACAATGATGATGATGTCTTATATGCTTTACTGCGCAGCTGACTGAGCACTTAGATCACTGCACTATGTAACATGGTAACAAAATATAAAATTGAGCTTCGAGTCTCAGTAACTTTTCCTACCAGACTAGCCACAAGGCCGGGCCTATCTGAACAACTGAATAACAACATGGAGCCAGTGTTTCGGCCAGAGGGTAAAAAGGGTAAAATGGCATACCATAAAATACTCATGGGTACTTTTGCTTACCCTAAAATTTTGAAGAAAAAAATGGTATATATAACCATAAAGTCTTCATTTTTAGACTTTTTACTAGTCTATAGAATATGATGTATTTGAGTACCCTAAAATTTAACTGTGGCAGAAACCCTGGAAACAATAAACCCACTTTTTCCTGCATGATAACAAAAACAACGGTCAGTGGCTCCAAACAATTTTTTTTTTTAAGTTGAACTTTAAAGTTCGTAG
This sequence comes from Hermodice carunculata, assembly GCA_964020975.1. Classification (NCBI taxonomy): domain Eukaryota; kingdom Metazoa; phylum Annelida; class Polychaeta; order Eunicida; family Amphinomidae; genus Hermodice; species Hermodice carunculata. Next base: position 24,806,614 of record OZ026613.1, read on the forward strand.
TTAATTCACATTTTCTTATCCTGGTATGATTGACAGATTGTAATTTTACCGCTCTGAAACACCTATTATCGCTCAAACGTGACTTGCACGTTCCAACGTAATAAGTCTGTAACACACAAAATTTGATTTCACGCTTGGTTTAAACGGTAAAAATGCACATAATCCATAGCTCGTTATTTTGCCAAAACACACACATTACAAGCGATGTATAGCCTATAGCCTAGGGCAAGGTCGCCAGGAAATGAGGTTAAAAAACAACTTCCACCTTTCACGCCATCGCGGCTTATTATTTCGTAAGAATTTTAGCCGGAATATTACCGTTGAAAATCATGATCGCAATGGTAATTACTGGTAAACAGTAATTTTTCAAGTTGAGGCTTTGGCGTTTGCGAGCTAACACAAACAGTTACGAAATGATACTGAAAGATTAATGAGACTACTCACCAACAATCGTCTGCACGTCTTATTTTCAAGTCGATATTTACTGAACTCGCGACAGACCTTTCTGGAGCTTCTGGGTATTACGCGCCGCGCGCCAGGGTTATTATTAAAGGTGCTGAAACAGGCGTGTTATGTATTCATCAGTTCGAATCATAGACATAGAGGGCGACACTATTTGACAAGATTGGCTTTTTAGACTGGGGTACAGTTGCGCGACGTTCATTTTTTATTGTACACTGTTCTATAGTTATGGAAGACCTATACCTGTTACCTCAAAATGTAAATTCGATTCTTACATTGTCAATGCTTATGACATACCTAGACTGCGATGGCGACTTTGTTAGTGGCAAGTTTAACAACTTTATTTGCAATATAGCATCAGAACTGGTTGAGAAACTCCCCAATAGTAATACATTTTATGATGTCGAAAATGAGAAGAAATTTTACGGTAACAAAACTAAAGTGAATTCTTTCAAATTTTCTATGGTTTGTGATGATGAGATTTTAAAGTTACTTTTCAGAACAAATCTTTAAAAAGCAACTGGAGCAAACAGAATAAATGCTGGGTTTGTGAAAGACGATGCCCTTGAAATTGCAAGCCCAGTAACTTACCTCATAAACCTATCTCTTACTCTGTCAGAAGTTCCCATGCCATGGCTTTGAAAACAACAAAGGTTATTCCACCTTTCAAAAAGGGAAACAGGAATTATGAGAGAAATCACAGACCTGTATTTATTTTACATATATTCCCAAAACTTTTCGAAAATGTTGTACATAAACAATTTTATGAAATCTTACCTATAGTAGGCTATACATCCATAACCTGGCTTACAATTATCAGTCCGTTTTTCGTGCAGGCTTCTCTACGGACAGCTCTTACATATTTATCTGATTTTTTAATCAGAGGAAACACAGATAAAGATTTATACACAGGTGTATTAATTGGTTTTAATTGACTTACAGAAAGCGTTTGACACGGCGAATCACCAGATTTTGTCGAGCAAATTGAAAGCAATGGGGGCAGATAAATCTGTAAGCAAGTGGTTTTAATCATACTTGACCAAGCGCGATATGGGTTAATGGATCAACATCCAGCAAGGGACCCGTCTCTTGCAGCGTTTCTCAAGGATCTATTTTGGGTCCTTTGTTGTTAATTGATTACGCTAATGACATGGGAAGTTGTGTGAACGTTTGAACTGTTTTTATATTCAGATGACTCAGTCCTTTTGGTTTCAGGCATAAGTGTTGCCCAAATTGAACAAACATTAAACGAGAACCTAACTGCATTTCACAAATAGCTGGTAATGAACAAACTGTCACTACATTTGGGAAAGACAGACAGTACTTTGTTTGCCAAAAAACAAAACAAAACAAAAATTGAAGAATTCCAGTTTTAGATTAGTGTGAAATGATGTAAACATCAAAGCAAAATAAAATACAAAATACTAGCTGTTTAGTTTTAGATCAAGATTTATCAGGTGACGTTACTGGATTCAATGCAATAAAAAAAATGGTAAAAAAGGTCTGAAATTTTGAACAGAAAGGGATATTTTTTAATACTTGAGAAAAGAGGATGTTGGGTTCAACTTTGTTTCAACCGTATTTCGACTATACCCACATATCGTGGCACTCTGACCTGAAAGCAAACTTTAAGCATAACTGGAAACAGCACAGAAAAAAAAAAGGGTCAGACACACATTAATATTGTCTCTTGGTTCAAGAGATCATGTGAGTATGGAACATTTTGCCCTATTAAACTGGTTGGATGTCCCATCAAGAGTAAATTTTTTATCTCTGAATGTAATGTACAAAATATAACAATTACAAGCTCTGGAATATTTCTATGCTCTTCAGCTGACTAATACCACTGTTACGATGTCAACCTTCAGGAAATTCTAGACCTAAGCAGAACTCGACATAGAGTTACAAAGATGAGATAAGTTTAACAATGATAAAATATTAGTAATCAACAATCAGTACAAAGTCTGTAACCGAAATTGTACATTTAGCTCTGTTGCTACTCCAATAATTAACAAACTGCAGGGAAATCCAAATCCCCGGTGAGAGATTCTCCACAGGCACTGTCCTACAGTTCCGAGTCTAGGTGCCAAATAGGCTGGTCCAAGTCCCACAGAGACACAGTTGGGTTCCAATGTGGCACACAAGGGCATGGTGCTGATCCAAATCCCAGAGAGGTACAGTTTGGTTCCAATGTGGTACAATTAAACACCAAATATACCAGTCCACTCAAAGGCACTGTCCATTGGGATAACAAGTATCCTTGCCAATAGCAATGGCTCAAAGTCCCACTGGGGTGACAACACGACACACAACTTCCGTCAGATCTCAGAATTCTCCTCCCTCAGTCATAAAGGGAGCTGCTTCATAAACCCAGGCTGAGAACTCTCACCAGTATTCTACAGTTTTCGAATTAATCATACATCATACTTCTGTGTAATCTTTCTAAACCACATCAGAATCCCTCCTTGTTTACAACTGTATATGTAGGTCACCACTCCAGACTACTACTACTACTACTACTACTACTACTACTACTACTACTACTACTACTACTACTACTACTACTACTACTACTACTACTACCACCACCACCTCCACCACTACCACCACTACTACCACTACTACTACTACTACTACTACTGCTACTACTACTATCTTTGCGTCCTTCCACTTGTGTGCCATGTGTACTGTTAATAACAGGTGGCCTATAAAAATGGGGTGTTTCACCTCCTCATGTTGCCATGATTCCCGGGAGCAGAGCCGAGGTGTAAGGGCCCCACATACTGTCTTGCAGCAGTGGGAGCCTCCTGCTCCCGGTTGTTTCCCCAATGGTGTAACACCCAATTCAGTAAGCCCTTCCCTTTGTCCCTATCCCCGCCTCTAAGGCTCAGGCATTCCTTGGCATGCACCTGCAGCTAGCTGCAGTTATGTACAGTCATGGCAGCCCTGAAAAGCCCTTCCCGTCCATACCCACTTTTCACCTATCAGTTTACCCTATCTTCTTCCAATTCTAACATTTCCCTGCTTTTATCCCAGAACCCTACCAGGTAGTCTTGTACAGTCTTAATACCATCCTTACACCCTGGGAAATCTGCTTTCAAACCCAGAAACCAAGCAGCACGGTCCACCTCTTTTAGTCCCCTTATTTCCTCTAAACCCAAACAGTTGTAGTCCTTATTCTGCCAACTTCTAAATACAACTTCCCGCATTCTCCTGTATGCATTACACCACAGTAGCCAGTGATGTACTGTCTTATCTACCTCTTGCGTACAAATTACTACCCTGTGTCCATTTTGACGTCTCTTTTCCAGGTTGATAACCCCCGTCCAACTTTGGAATAAAAGTTTAGATCCCTTTCCTCCATCCCAATATGTGCCCCTTTTTGGTTTCTCTAAAACTTTATCAGCTTTTTGTGTAATTTTATCGTTCACCCTTTATTTCCATCAATCTGTAACTGTTTTCTTAATGTATGATTTCCATTCATCAAATTCGTCACACCATTCTAATCACTGCCAGCTAACTTGTCTATATTTTGAACCCATTTTGTTTGTGCTTTTACATCCTCCATGTATATTTACATGCACAATCTGTCTTCACTAACTGTTTATAAATGTCCCAGTAATTTAACTTGGCTTTGGAAATTCTATCTGTAACAGTGCTCCACTTCAACTACCCCAAGACCACTTCAGTTGATGTACATGGTGGCTCCCCCAAAACTCTACCTACCCTTCTGGTTATGTGCTTCTTTCCTGTTTTGATTGCCCCCCTCATTCACTGCAATTACATCCAAACCATACATCATTCCGGTTATTGCAACTCCATCCCATAAAACTCTGGCTGTAAATGCTCTATTGAAGCTGTTTAGTGACGTAGCTTTTATCATTCCCTTTGTTCGGTTCACCTTTTGCTTTATCTTCTCCATGTCGTATCTGAACATGCCTTTACCAGTTGCTTTTATTCTAATCCTTAAATACTCTTATTCATCAACCCCACCTATTTCGATCAACTATTCCTGTCCTTCTGGAATTTGGAATGTCCCTACTTTCCACCTTTTATTTATGTCAGGTTTCTTTCCAAGCGTCATGACTTTACTATTTTCTTTACTGAATTCCAATCTGCATTTGTTGCCGTATGCCCCCGTTATGTCCAGCAAATCTTGCATTTCTTTTTATGACTCGGCTATATATCATCTCCGAAAAATAAGCCAGGAATTTTGTGCTGTCCTATTGTCATCCCCTTGTCACAACATTCTGTTAACTGATCCCCCAATAACTTAATGTACAGTGCAAACAAAATTGAAAAGAGCCTGCAGCCCTGTTTTAAGCCAATATCTATTTATTTGTTTTCAACTTCTATGTTCCCCTTTGAAGTAACACAATCTAAATTCCAATACATTGCTTTCATGACTTGAAGGGAATTTCCACCAAATCAAAGCCCCCGAAGTTTTTCCCTTAGTACGTTCCTCCACACTCTGTCATATGCCTTTCTCACGTCTAAAAAGGCCATAAACATTTTCTTGCGGATATGAACTCAATGATAAAGCAGGCAAACTCGGTGACCTGGCACACACGCAATGAATCCACTGACCTTTCCATGTCAAAACAAACAACCATAACAGCACCAATAATGTAAAGGCAAGACACAGGCAATGCTCATTTGTCTTGCCACGGGTCTGAAGCCAAGGAATGGGCTCTTTATATATATATATATATATATATATATATATATATATATATATATATATATATATATATATATATATATATATATATATATATATGTATATATATATATATATGTATGTATATATATAATATATATATATATACAGTGGTACTTCTCTTAAGAGACCGCCCCTACAGCGGGTCAAAATGCGGTCTCCCAAAACAGGTGGTCTTTCATTAGTGGTACAACAACATGGAAAAGATAGCACAGTGTTCTGAGAGAGCGGTCTTAAAAAGATATGCGGTCTCTCATTAGAGGGGTCTCTCAAGAGAGGTACCACTGTATATATATATATATATATATATATATATATACATATATATATATATATATATATATATACATATATATATATGTGTGTGTGTGTGTGTGTGTATGTATATATATATAATGGTGTGAAACTTTGAAATAGACTCCCAAATGAAATAAAGAATTCACCATCCGGGGAGATATTTACGAAAGGCTGTAAACAGTTTTTATGGGAGAAAATGATTGCAGAAGAAAAGCTCAGAGTATGTTGTTAAAAAGGGCGATGTTGAATTCAAATTAATTACTTTCATGAGGCCATATAGTTACTTGCCCATGAGCTGTACCGAGGGCCGCACATATGTGCTGCCATGACCTGTGCATAGCTTTTCGATGACTAAAGAAACTGTACATTTAGCCAGTCACGGCTCATGCCATAAACGGTATCTGTATATGTCTCAAGAACAGTGCTATAATATTTCTTTCGAATGATGTAAAATTGATTTTCTACGATTAATTTATATGTATGCTCAATTTTTAGTCAAAATATAAATTATAAATTACCAAAGTTTTTGTTTAATACTAAGCTCTTTTGCTGGCTCTGTAGCTCTTTCCATTCATATTGGTCAGGATTTTATGGTGATTATATTTGACAGAATACAAAATGTGTGTTGGACTAGTCCGGAGGTTCACTCTATATTGACTTATCAGTCATATACACACACAGGAAAGCAATGTACATATTTAATCAGGGCACAAAGGTATTCAAGAACAATGGTTCGGCTGAAGTCCTTGCATACCCAACCTTGTACTTTACAAAGAACTACTAAACTACTGAATGACCTGCAACAGCTTCATATCATATGACACTCGTTAGATAATACAATGAAATAATGTAGTCAACATATATTTGATCATATAATACGACGTCCAAATTTAAAGTAAAAAAGCTAAATAGATAAGACTAGTGAAGAAATATTTATGTAAAAAACACTCTACTTTAAGTATAATTAAGGCAAATGACAAACACCAGGGAATGTGTTTTCAATGAAGTTAATAATCAGGATGAAAGCGACCAATGAATACATTTAAGCAAGATCACCGCCACTTAAATAGGCGTCCAGGGTCATGATTAGTAAGACCGCAATGTATTATATGCAAGTTTCACGACATAATCTGCAGCATGTAGCTGCAAATTTACGGTGCTGGTGTTCAACCACTCGTGTTTCTTGTCTGACACGTATCGGGAAATTATCAATTTTCATGTAAATGCCTAGTGTGGGAGTTTGTGACTGAACACCTAACATGCGTTTGAGATAGCACAACTTGACACTTTCAATGACATCAGAACTTTTGCTTGTGGTGCACAGCTCATTTCCATACTTGAGGATATAAGCACGATCTGCGAATAAAATAACTTAACCATGCAGGTGGGGTGGGGGGGGTGGGGGGGTGGGGGGGGGGTTACCGATAATACTATGGTAAAATCTTAGACCAGAACAGATAGCTTTATTTGCCAGTTCGGCCAGTTCAGGAGGAAAACAGTTTGAGAGTTTGTTTTGTATTTGAATAGGAAATAAATTCGAGATAATTGAATTTCTGAGCAACATCAAGTGAATCATTATCAAAGTAGATATGAGGAACACAGTTGCGCTCTTTAAATAGCACGATTTTGGTTTTTGATAAACTCACAGTTACATGCCACTTTTTACAGCATTAAAATAGCATGTTTACTTGTGGTTGGAGACCCTCTTGGGTGTCTGAGATATAGTATCATGATGCATGCATTTGTGTATTGACACTTATTGTATTGTATGGTCTCACTTTTACTTTGTCTTTATTAAAGTGTGTGTGTCTACACACACTTTTCTGCTACTCCTAAAATTCTTTCTTTCTTTCTTTCTTTCTTTCTTTCTTTCTTTCTTTCTTTCTTTCTTTCTTTCTTTCTTTCTTTCTTTCTTTCTTTCTTTCTTTCTTTCTTCTTTCTACTTTACCAGTGAATTTTCCGACACTTTTCGCTGACACTGCTGTATTACACATAGAAACTCCAAAAGTGGCATGACTGGACCTCCATACAAGGAGTTGGACCTTTTTATACAGAGTAATGAAGGTGTTTAAAATTATGCAAATTAGGGGCATTTAAAATTTAAAATCTTGAATATCTTCAAAAGCATATTAGATAGAGATGTCATTCCAACTTCTACAAGGGGGTTATTGACCATTGTGCATCTAACGAATTTTAAACAAAAGCAGCAATTTAAATTATGCTAATTAACAGCATTTGAAATTTTAAATCTTGAATATCTTCAAAACTATTATAGATAGAGATGTCATTTCAACTTCTACTAGGGGGTTATTGACTATTGCGCATCTAATGAATCTAAAGCAAAAGTTGTAGTAATCTAAATTATGCTAATTAGCAGCACTGAAATTTTAAAACTTGAATATCCTCAAAACTATTATAGATAGATATGTCATTGAACTTCTACTAGGGGGTTATTGACCATTTCGCATGTAATGAATCTAAAACCAAAGTTTTAGGAATTTGAATTTTGCTAATTAGCAGTATTTGAAATTTTCAATCTTGAATATCTTCAACACTGTAATAGATACAGATGCCATCCCAACTTCTACTCGTGTGTTATGGAATAGTTGTATATACCAATATGCTTTGAACACACATACACTGATTTGCTACGAAGCAAATAATCTTTTCTAGTTTTTTTGATTGTATTCGTTGTATCCTATTGTATTGTGTATCTTTCGGCAAAATGCCTCTTGTGTTTGTAAATGAGGTAAAGCGAAATGAAGTTAATTAATTGATTAATTAATTAATTCGTAAAAAAACAACACAGCAATTCACCAAGGAAGATCCCAACATCATTCGGTAGTGATTCATTAATATCTATCTGAGATGTATTTATTAAATAGTTTTGTGCTAATAATCCCGATGTGCAAGGCACCAAAAGAGTTGCTGAAACTTTCACTTCAATCCTTGTCATTTTACTTTTGTGGTACACTTCTTACACGTAATTCTTAAAACATTCAAGAATGCTCCAGATATACCTCTCTGCCTCAGGTTACTTAGAAGTGCCTCCGTGTTTACGAAGCAGAATGCTGTAGTGAAACGTATGAAACATACATACAGTGCTTAGAAAAAAAAACCAACAAAACTTTAATTCTCAATTTACCTTAACAGAACATATACATTATCTTTTGTTGTACTTTTGTTACAAAAGCCTGCCTCAAATACATCATGATCACTAAGTGTTCTAAAAGATGTAGGAAAAAAAATGCACAAAATATGTAAATTAATCTCTCCTTTTGAGTTGTTGCGAAACGGAAGTGGATTCGGCTGCATGATAGATAAAAAAAATGGAAGTAAGCTAAGCTAAACCAGTCAAGCAGAGAAGGTCAATACTAAAGTCTACGCACTTGATTTTGAGGGATGGAAATGGATGGGGCTGCAGTTGCGGCTCTTCATTTTCCATTTCTCGTTCTTCTTCATCAATGGGATAAGAGATCAAGAGGAATCAATCCGATTTTCTTCTTCTTCTTCTTCTTCTTCTTCTTCTTCTTCTTCTTCTTCTTCTTCTTCTTCTTCTTCTTCTTCTTCTTCTTCTTCTTCTTCTTCTTCCTCTTCCTCTTCCTCTTCCTCTTCTTCTTCTTCTTCTTCTTCTTCTTCTTCTTCTTCTTCTTCTTCTTCTTCTTCTTCTTCTTCTTCTTCTTCTTCTTCTTCTTCTTTTTTACGCAGCCCGAGGATGGGAGTAAATGGGGCTGCAGTTGCGGCTCTTCATTTCTCCCTACACTCATCATTTATAAACCACTGATGCCATAAGGAAAGAAAATGGAACTCAAAACAGCCGAATAGACAAAGAAGGCGTGGAATCTAGTTGGTGTATATTACATGGAGAATTGTCATTTTGTTAAACTTGACAGGTTTCAAGTTCTTTTACTTTTTCATGTCTCCTGCATCATATTCACTTATGTAAGCTTATTCCACTCATACAAAAAGTTATGTATCAGTAGTTGGTCCTTATTATGTTGTCATCGAGTAATTTATTTGTGACTCATACCGCTAGTGGGAACCTACACTATTTGAACTGCGAACACATCGGTGTTTTAAATATTTTTTCCTCTATTTTTAGTCATTATTGACAAGAAAGTCAACCATGACTATGGTGTGTTTTTTTCTATTTATACACCTTTTGTTTAATTCTCTTATTTTTTACAAGAGCACAGAAGAGACTTGAACTATCCAACCACGGAATACTTGTTCAATTTGAAATCAGTTTGACAATGACTTCGAGTCATATAATTCTATGTAGTCTATCTAAAATCATAAAAATAGTTGTATTTTATCCAGTGCAATTAGTCCTAAATAATATCAATGACTATAAGTGAAGATATTCTTCTTTACTCTGGTGGTGCGCTAAACAATTCTTTAAAAGATATATTAAACAGACATGAAGAGGAAGATAACGAACAAATTGAAATAATTACTCATTCTCCTTATTATTTTGATGCCCTTGATACTATTTTGAATACAAATCGAAATTCCTTCACTATCTTAAGTACAAATATTAACTCGGCCCATGCCAAATTTGCAGAAATACAAGTTTTTGTGCATGAATTACGTCAACATAATTTTGAATTTAGCGTCATTTGTTTGCAAGAGTGCTATATTAACAGTGATACCGATCTCACCCTGCTGCAAATTGAAGGCTACACCTGCATTTCAGTCGGTCAAACATGTTCAACCAAAGGAGGTCCCATTATTTACTTAAGTAATCGTTATAATTTTACATCTCTATCTCTTAATGAGAGATCAGAAGTCTTTGAAAGCCAATTTATTGGAATATTTGGTGGTGACATAAGAAAACATATAATCCTTGGTAACGTATACAGGCCACCAAGAGATAATTTGGATCGCTATCAGAGATTTACTGAAGATATTTTTCTCAAATATTATCAGAACTACAAGCTATAAACAGAGAAATTGTTATCTGTGGTGATTTCAATATCGACCTGGTCAAAGTAAACGAGCGTGAAATAATTCATGCGTTTTTTTATACAATAATGCCACATAGTTTCTTTTCCCTAAAATAACTTTTCCAACCAGATTTTCTAACACAAGAGGAACTCTAATAGATAATATTTTTTGTAAAATTAGTGAAACTTCCATTAGATCCACCTCAGGCATAATGGTTAAAAAATTCTCCGACCAATAACCATATTTTTTTACTTAGATATACAATCTATTAAACAGGCAGCACCAAAAATGATTAAGGTAAACAAGCAATCTCTACAGGATATAATGAATTTTCTTCGGGAACTTACAGACGCTAATATTGAGCATCAAATAAATAATAACCCACACGCAAATCTCAATGATACTTTTGGCAAATTTTGTGATATTATTAACAAAGCGAAGGATAAACATATTCCAAGTAAATTTGTAAAATTCAATAAACTTAAGCATAAAAAAGAAAACTGGATAACAATGGGTATTTTACAATCAATAAATTTCAGAGATAAATTCTATAAAAGATTGAAATGTACTCCAGTTACTTCTCCGTTATATCCAACCTTAAAGAGGAATCTCTCAACATATAATAATATTCTCAGGAAAACAATAAATAGAGCAAAAAGGGATTACTATGAATCCTGCTTCAGTCGATATCAAAATGACATTAAAAAGACTTGGGATACAATAAATGAAGTTTTGTCAAAATCTAAAAAAAAGAAAACTTTCCCAGAGTATTTTTTCCGATAATGGACAGGATATCGTAGACAAGGTTACCATTGCTAATAAGTTCAATGACTTCTTTATAAATGTTGGTCCCAGGCTAGCTAACAAAATAAACAAATTACCTGAGAACACCCACAAAAATTGTTTAAATAAAACATACAATCACAACTTTCGTTTTAATAATATCGACGCAGACTGCGTCGGTGAAATTATAGATGATTTGAAAACCAAAACAAGTGCTGGTGTGGATGGAATATCCACAAAACTGCTAAAATTTATAAAAGAATCTGTATTCAATTCTCTGGCCATAATTATTAACCAGACTCTGAATACGGGCATATTTCCGTCGAAGTTGGAAATTGCAAAGGTTACCCCAATTTATAAAAAAGATAATGAAAAGTTGTTCACGAATTATTGACCCATTTCAATACTACCAGCTTTTTCTAAAGTGTTTGAGAAGGTAATGTTTAATCAATTATATGACTATTTTCTTAAGTTTCGACTGTTTTATAACAGTCAACATGGATTTCGTAAACATCACTCAACAGAGTTTGCCGCAACTGAACTTGTTGACAAAATAATTCAAGAAATGGACAAAGGAAAACTCCCTATGTGTATTTTCTTAGATTTGTCTAAGGCTTTCGACACCCTCAATCATAAATTTGTTCTCGATAAATTGAATTATTATGGGGTCAATGGTATCTCCCTAACTTTTTTCGAAAGTTACCTGACAGACCACAAACAATATGTTCAGTATGATCAGATTAACTCCGACATGTTACCAATTCAAACAGGAGTTCCACAAGGTTCGATATTGGGACCCTTGTTGTTTTTAATTTACATTAATGATATTGTTTGCGCAAGCGAAATCTTCGAATTAATCATGTATGCTGATGATTTTACGTTATCAGCTACATTAAACAATTTTTGTAATAATGTCAATGATATAATTATTGATGATAATATAAGGATTGAACTTAGCAAAATGTCTACCTGGTTGGAAGCAAATAAACTCTCACTTAATATTGAAAAGACTAAATTTATGGTTTTCCACCAATCTCAAAAGATTTTTAGAACACCTAAGATTACAATAAAAACGTAGAAATTGAATGTGTAAACACTTTCAATTTTCTGGGAATTGGACTAGATACACAATTAAACTGGCTCTCACACATAGAAAAAATAGGTAGCAAGATATCAAGATCATTATGCATCTTGAATAAATTGAAACGAATACAACCAATAAGCGCAAAACTGAAAATTTACAATTCTCTTATATTATCTCAAATAAACTATGGGATCTTAGTATGGGGTTTCAATTGCTCCAAGCTGAATGAATTACAAAAAAAAGTGATTAGAATTATAATATGTAGCAAATATAATGCTCATACAGACCCTCCATTCAAAGATCTGAAATTATTAAAAATAGAAGATATTTTTACAATTGCCAAAATAAAATTCGACTTTAGATATATAAACCAAACAGTTCCTTTAAACCTGCAAAATTTACCATTATTTCCAAGTGTGGATTTACACACTCATAACACCAGATTCTCTGGAAATTTGTTTAGGTATGGGTTTGCTCACAGATTTGCCAAAAAAAATTGTCTCTGGTTTGATTTCCCGGAAGCGATCAATTCATTGCTATATAATATCTATGACAAATTTTTCACTCACAACTTACAAGGGTTAGCTAGATATTCAATCTATACATAGAAAATTACCAAGAAATTTGTACCACTCCAAATTGTTATATATGTGCCCACCAGACATGACTTCATAGTTTTGATTTCTATAAATTGATTACATAGAATAGACAAATATTACTGATAACTGAAATGTAATTGGTATGTTCATTTAAAGACTTCGTCATTTATATTTGTAATAGTTTCATATTTATAAAGGGGTAGCCCTTACAATAGCGACATAAATTTGTCTTAGTAAGGGTCTCCCCGATCATCATCTCACCTATTTGTTAATTCTACTTACAAATGACCTATAATTAGGTGTGTATTTTTGATCGAATAAATGCATCGTATTTTCTTAGTTTGTAATCTACCATTCATAAGCGATTCGACTGAGTGCCCAAGTGTTACCTGAAGTGTATTTTTTCTATAATTAGCAGGTTCAGATTTGAATCCCTTTTTGTGAAGTATGAACATTTTTATTTTCTTACAAATTACTACAAGTTGCCTATTGATTCACGTTGTGGTACAAAGCAAATGAACTTGAAAGGAAAAAAAATTGCGTCACAGCAAATCTTACTGTGTGTCTTCAAAGAAGAACTGTTTGCAAATGATACCAGCTAGTGATATATGGTCATTCATTGAAGTTACCATAAATATACAAAGAGTTTTCCGTCTATTGGTTTGAGGCCACTCTGTATCAGAGATTTATAGGTTTTGATTACCCAATTATTATAATTTTAAATGCAATAACTATTGTTTATTATTTTCAGGTGTGCCTTTATCAATAACAAGCATGAAGAAATTCTCCTGACATGTACAGCCATCATAGTTTTGTGAATATTAAACATATACATTTTAAAATTATCTTCATCAGCATAATATTAAATGTTACAACTTTGACGTATTGTTCATTAAATTCGTCTATTTTACAATACTGTAAGTGGAAGTTGGAAAGGTATCTTATGTACAGTACTTTACATTGTTAGTTGTAGCTAATTGACATAAATTTAAACTCTGTTACTGGGATCATATGTTTGTTTTCAGGACAATTGTCACAAGCATGTACGCAGGTGTTGGGATTCTATACAATTTACTTTTGAAGATATGAATGATTGAATTTTTCCGTTTACATGGACCTTAATGATCATGGTAAAATAAAATTAATATCAAATTTCTTCTCTGAAGTCACAAAGAAAAGGGGATCATTCTAAAACAATTGTAAATTGTTATATTAGGATATTAGATGAAAGGAGCGTTCGTTTCATTGATTTATAAACTGACTTTTTTCATTTCTCTCCGGGGCATTCTAATGTGTTGTACGTGCATTGGGTTATGGTGTATTTGTGCAGGTATCTGTGTGTAATGTGTTTATTTGTGCAAAGGTCAATAATGATGCTGATTTTAGCAAAATAAGTTCATTTCACACACAATTGATATAATTTTGGGAGACCTTGACCATTCCAAATGAGGTGCACAGTTTCACCCACAGGGCCACACGAAACTAAGAGCTGGTCCCAGCAAATCAAACCGGTCATCAGCTGCACAAATATAAAGGAGTTATGTTCATCCATAATGGCAGAGACCGTATTGATGGTGAAAACATTGGTCGCGTTCCAGATTCCAGGTTCCTAGTTAGGTGTCACAATTCAGAACAATATAGAGTGGGAAAAACATATAGACTATTTCACCAAAGGCATCTAAAAGCTTGAACTTTTGGACTTTATTTACCACACCAATATTTACAATGGTAATCTGTCACATACATACATACATACATACATACATACATACATACATACATACATACATACATACATACATACATACATACATACATACATACAACAAAAGCTTGTATTACATCCGGAAAGTTAAAGGAGCTGGACTAACATTTCACCAACTCATCCGGGGATGAAAGGTCCTGGTAAGTAGTACGACCGATATTGCATATCAGGCGTGGTTCACTGGTTCACATCCCAAAGCCCAGAGACCATCCCTTAGACTGATTCAGCGTCATGCCAGCAGAATTACCAGTCTCCACCTTCTAAAGAGAGCTGCTATAGATTGCGTCAACTACCTGCAACAGAATCTTAGGCAAGAATTTTTCTGTGAAAAATTTCGAAACCACAACAAGCCTAGCAAACCCACTCCACAGGTTGAACTACCTAGCTTTTCCCCCTGCACCCCCCCCCCCAAATACAAAACAAAAAAATTACAAAAACAAAAAAAAAAAAACGAAAAAAATCCAACCAAATTAAAAAAAAAAAAAATACAACGACCAAAAACAAACAAAACTACGGAAGTTTGTTTTTCCTTGAATTTTTAACTTTCTAGATTTAAAAGTTGAAAATTCGATATTTAAATTTCGCAATTCCGGTATGTTTCTCGAATTTCGACGTTTGAAGAAAAACGCAAAATTTCGAGTTTTTCATTTTTTGTGGTCCCTATAGGCTTCCGTGGTTTTGTTTGTTTTGTTTTCCCTTTTTCTGGTTTTTTTTGTTTGTTTTGTTTTTGGTTTTAAATCTCAAAATTGCGAATCTTTTTCTCGAAATTTCTAGTTTTCATTTTTTGTGTGGTCCTTATAGGCTTCAGTACAAAACACAACAAAACAAAACAAATAAACAAACAAAATTCTCTAGCATACTATGTATCCATTCCTATTTGCAAGACCAATAGACACAAAACAGTTATGTGCCATATTGGCTTTTAAATTTTAAGTAAGTCCACAGTTCCATTTCATTGTCACCAGATGCACAATGACACTGTTTCTAGATAAATCAACTCCTTTTAGGGTGACATTGTTATATCTCAGTGCGTCTTATAAATATTTTAACTTATTTATTATATGCCCGACCTCCTATATGTACCATTCGACCATCTGTTTGCAATAAAACATTTATCATCATCACCGTCATTAAATAAAAAATGGGGATGTAGGATAGCGATTTACCAAACAGACATAAAGAAAAAAAATCCAGTAGCTGGCGGGTTCAAAAGCAAGTACACATTTTGGTGTTTGCTTCACTGCTTGTTTCAACTCTTATCAACCTTATTTATTTCTCACGTTTTTTATACCGAGTCCCTGGAAGACACAAAAGTGTGTCGATGACAGACCAAATGTGTCGAACGCATAGCCAAAATAGTTTTGTTGTTGAAAAAATCTCCTTATTTATTTGAAGTCGGCCATGTAACTTTGGTCGACCTTGCGCATTCCGTTACAAATGTGATAGTAAGTCATTTTCGTGTCGTTTGGTGAATATCAGTTGTCACACAGTCCCCTTTGTCGGACCATTTCTCCTTCTGACGCTTCCCAGATCAAGTATCCTGTCTTTTGTCTTTTCTGGAAGTATCTTCTGCACCACAGGGAATGGAAATGAAAGATTTTTAAAGATTTTGTTTCGGCAACGATCAACCAGAAGAACTTCCTTTCACATAATTAAATCTTGTACCATCCTTTTAATTTGCTGGGGGATAACCCACTAAACTTACAGTATGGTCATATTATTAAGCTCACTTCATTTGGAATGAAATGCTACACGTAATCAATTATATAATGGCTCATTTCTTCTGAGGAAGCCATGTGGAAAAACATGCTTTTTGCGCATGAAAATTTCATGAGATCAGGAGAGCTTTACTATATGAAGGACAAGACTTGATTAAATAGGGCGTAAATTCATTAAAATTTGCGTTGCATTGCTGTCCGGTCTTTTAACCCTTAAAGTCTTACGTTATTGGACCGAGTCAACAGCTTTTTTCGGCACATCCGAGCCTAGGGTGAGATTACAGCTGTGGACTTTTGGCATGTAATCCTGGTAAGCCTTTCCTGATATTGTTATTCGAAATATTCAGAGAAAGGATAATATAAAATAAAATTCAATAAAATGGATGAAGCGGACAGGGATTTAAAGCACGCGTCGCTGTACACCAATTTCACCAGGAAAGTGTTAATCGTGAAAATGTGAAAGTACATATACAGTCTTGACTCAGTGCATCAAAGTTTCCACCGCAGGGTTGTCGTGACTGGCTCTAAGCACCACCACAGAACTGTAATTAAGTTATCGGATTGGTACATAAAGATACGGCAAGGCCGTGTGGATGAATCTTGTGTATGCTTCCGTACCATTTGCTTAAAATTGTTTAAATAGCAAGACAGCTTTCCTCGTTGCACGTCGGGCGCATTGCGCCAAAAGTGTATGGGGGCAAGCGGTTGACTCAGTACAAAACTTGGCACTGAAAGAGTTAAAACGAATTGCTATGAATTATGATAAGGGTGCCAGTTTCATGTACATTGTAAAAAAGACCTTTCATTCAAGTGGCAGCATTCCTACAATTATAAACAAAATATATATTAGTTCAGATCAACCGCTCTCTTGGGTGCGCTTTGGCCGTGTTGCGTCCAAAGCGCCCTGAGGAAACCTGTTGAAGCAGTCCCGAACTTGACTCTGAAAGCGTATTTGTATAGCAAGATAAGGTCAAGTAACTCTCGTCAGTGTAGAAGAGCAAGTAAGTTACAGTTTACCAAGGCCTCTGCATCAAAAAGGGTCTCATGCCAATTATAAGCCCTCGAATCTTTCAAACTTTTGCAACTAATACCCTTTATAAATGAAGGGCTGCTTTCACGGAAGAACGAACGCTTTTAGTTGGTGCAGTGACCATGTGGACATCTTGACTATGAGGGCTCTCTCTCTTTCTCGCTCTCTCTCTCTCTCTCTCTCTCTCTCTCTCTCTCTCTCTCTCTCTCTCTCTCTCTCTCTCTCTCTGGCGCAGCCCTTCCATTTGCATATCGTGTGATTGCCACACTGAAAAAATCTACGTGCAAAAGGGTATATATGTTACTGTTAGCTTTCAAAGTTTTCAATACCATGATTCCTTGTTGATGAGATAAATAACACGCCGTTGTAGCCTATGAGTGCCCCGCAGACTAGGAGAACCTCATGAGGATAATTTTATGATATTCAGTTGTCAAATGCTGCTCCTACCCATCCACTGCCCCATTTTCAGTAATTTTATCAACTGCGGTATCGATAGCAATTTGTGGCAGGTAGTTCTTTTTAGCGTAGATCATCTATCCAAATTTCATACATACAGTGGGATCAATACTGTTTTTGTATTTTTATAAATTGCAGGACAATGCATTCGACTATGGCCTATTGAAAAACAGGAGATATTGCCTCACGCATTTTTGTGGAAATTCAGTTTTGACACTTTAAATCCCCAAAAGAAACACTGAAAGAAGATGATATTTCTGAAATCTCCTATGCCTAAGTGCATACTAAATCCATGAAAAAATCATTCAAAATCACCAGTGAAAAAAGTAAACATGCGGATTTGGTAAGGTTAAATTTCATGTTTTGTCACCAATTTCTCGCATATTTATGCGCCTAATTATTCAAGAGACAACATTCATGCAAATTCGGAAACCATTGGGTCATACCCTTATATTAACATAGATCTGCATCAATACTTTCAATCTAAAAGCGCTTGTAGCGGGGGGTTTCACATGAAGTCTATCATTCTCTATTTTCTATTTCTTTTAATTCGTTATAACAAAGTGTTTCTATGTTCACTTTTTATTTAGCACATCTAACACGTTTTTCTGTATTAGGTCTTCTAATTCAATGGCATCAGGTTGTTTCTACGGCAAGAGATACCAGTTATCATCTTTGGTGCAGGGGAAGCTGATTGTTATCACGTGACAATGGTTGCCGTGGTAACAAGCATCGCCTTATTTGGCTGTGTCACCAGGTGTTCAAGACACAGATGCAGATACAAGCCACCGTGTTGCTGTTTATCGGATCATGGGCCTAGAAGGGAATACCTGATAACATGGCTCTTCATAGCTTTTTAATCGTCATATGCTAGAAAAAATTGGGATCTGCTCATTGTGATTGGTAAGTAGAAAAATTGTCTCCCACTTGTCAACCCAACCGGAAAGAGCCTACCAGCGAGACGACTCTACCCATGGCGCATACACCCCGTCTGCCGTCATGGCGCATCGATCAACTCGTCGAGGTGTCAAGGCGCAAGATAAGCATTAATAAGAACGGCACAGCAGGTGCTAGAACCTTTCAAGTCCAGGTTATAGCGGTATAAGCCATACCAAAACGCAGTCAGATTGGAAATCAGATTTGCCCATTCATAGATGTATCTAACACTCAGTAATGGACTACAGGTGCGCCTTTCCCGCAACACATATAAATATCATAGAGGTTTATATAATTGTATGCACATGGCTCAGAGCTTGTTCAAACATCGTTATTTGTTTTCCTCACAATACGCTTGCAATATTGGACCTTGGAAATGACTATTCGTGCACATTCTATGCACAATATCATGTAACAGATTACAATGTCTATGGTAAGGTGAGCATCTTAATTGGCACCGCGTGCAATCTGTTTGCGTTGCGTCTTCTTGTATTGTTATCCAAGACACAAATCTGTGGTGACAAGGCGAACAGTGTTATCTTGTGTGATGTTGTTTTTTCTTTACAAGATACTTCAATGTAAACGTCATGACATTATGATTAAGTAGTGCCATGTTAAATGCTGATAGAAAACTCTTCAGTGGTGGACAGTGGTAGTTATCTCCACTCTTGGCATCCAACATGGTTGAAATTCATATATATATATATATATATATATATATATATATATATATATATATATATATATATATATATATATATATATATATATATATATACATATATATACATATATATATATATATATATATATATATATATATATATATATATATATATATATCTAACATAATCTGGGGAAAAAAAGAAAACCACGCACAAACGCACAATGGTATAAACTACAAAAGTGATTATATGTATATATATATATATATATATATATATATATATATATATATATATATATATATATATATATTGATTTTATTAAGTTTGTATGAAACAAATGAAAATAATATTATAATAAAACAAAACGAAAGGTCGAAACACTTAATGTTAAGAATATGTGGTTAATTTTTGATGTGGGTCAAATTAATCCAATTTGTGATTTTGGACAAGAACATATGCCTCCCCCCATGATTAAAATTTCATGTAATTTTGAATTCAGAATGCTGTATAACATTTTCCAATATATGACCAACATTGAATTTGAATATATGTTGATACAGCGCTTGGGTCATATTTTTCAAATGATCATAACCCCGTTACGGGTATCGCGACATGTTAAACCACATTAGTTGCAGGAATAATTGATTTGTCGTTTATGTGAAAACGTTTTATGTCGCCCGTATATATCATTTACATGCAAAGTCCAGGCACATAACCATCTATTTTGCTATTACTAAATAGGCAAAGAAAATGATCAAAATAAATGAGTTGGAAAAATGAACACTAGCGTTGCTTTCATTGACCGTTCGCATGGACCCAAAGCGCTGACCTGAGATGGAATCTGAAATAAAGATGGAGGAGCTGATTTCTTGCCTCACGTTGCAGAGGCGAAACGTTTGTATCTGCTATCATTTAGTACAGAAACGGACACCAAAAATCGCCATCCACAATCAAACACGTTTTCGGTGGTGTAGCGATAGTTAGACAAGTTTGGAAAACGTCTTCATTTGACGTGTAATATATGTAATACACTTCTGATATTTTCGCAGACGAGAAAGCGCCCGGTCCTTATCGACGGGAGTCATATTCAAAAGGATACCGACAAAGTTGCTTTTACCATCCTTTCTGACCGTTATCATCTTTCGACTTTATTCTTTTAAAACTGGTTTCTGTAATAAGAATAATCAATATCGATTGTTGGTTGTACAGCTAATTTTGGAGGCAAAATGGGGAACTGTTTCAGCAATATAGTGTACACATAAAACTTAAAAGATGAGTGGCCCCCTATGTCTTCAAAGATTGCCAGCTAAACAGACTCTAAGCCTAATTTATTGTTTCTGATTTATTACCAGAATACTTGAATGCAGGGAATTGAGAGCGTAGTCATTCGGACTCATCTGTGACACCGATTACTCGCATCTTCGTTTCTGTATCTCCAAGCTA